>SMLS01056008.1:0-14893 GCA_004785975.1 Popillia japonica
TATGCAGTCTGCATGTTGGTATGTATAAAGCCGTTTAATTTTACTAGAATTGTTTAATAAAACCCTGTTTTGATGTTTAAATAGATTAGAATTACTGCAAAGTTGTTAGAGGAAGAGGGAGACTCCGGAAATTCCAATAATCATTTATTTGAGTTTATTGACTCTTGTTTACGTCATAAGTCGGAAATGGTTACCTATGAAGCTGCTCATGCTATAGTGAATTTAAAACGAACTAGCAGTCGTGAATTAGCCCCTGCAATAAGCATTCTACAGTTATTCTGTAGTTCCCCGAAACCTACATTGCGTTTTGCAGCAGTACGTACTTTAAATCAAGTCGCAATATCTCATCCTGCTGCCGTTATAGCTTGCAATATTGATTTGGAAAATTTGATAAGCGATTCGAATAGATCAATCGCTACTTTAGCTATTACAACACTCTTAAAAACAGGTATAGGATATTTATTGTGTACACAATGTCTACATTTTTTAATATTTTTTAAAGATTTTCAATTTCTTTGCTTTATATCAATTTTTTATGATTTCAGGCGGGGAATCATCTGTTGAGCGTTTGATGAAACAAATTTCCATGTTTGTATCCGAAATCAGTGATGAGTTTAAAGTTGTTGTTGTACAAGCTATAAGAGCGCTTGCTCTGAAATTTCCCCGAAAACATAGTGTATTAATGAATTTCTTATCGGCAATGCTTCGCGAAGAAGGGGGCTTCGATTATAAAGCGTCTATTGCTGATACTATTATTACTATAATAGAAGATAATCCAGATGCGAAGGAGACCGGATTAGCTCATCTGTGTGAATTTATAGAGGATTGTGAACATACTTCTCTTGCTGTACGCATATTGCATTTGTTAGGAAAAGAAGGACCAAGGACAAAACAACCGTCAAGGTATATTTGATTCATTTACTTACCAGGCGTTCACAAATCGATATCACATCTTGTAACGGTATAATCACTATTTATTGCAGATACATCCGCTTCATTTACAATCGAGTACTTCTGGAAGATCCTCGTTTTCGTGCTGGTGCCGTTTCCGCGATGGCACAATTCGGGGCTACTTGCCCAGATTTATTAGAAAATATACAAGTTCTTCTTACCAGATGTCAAATGGATCCTGATGATGAAGTTAGAGACAGGGCAACTTACTACAGTAACATTTTAAGCAGACAAGATAAAAGCTTGTATAACAACTACATTATCGAACCTATGAAGGTTACATTACTGATCCACTCTCTACTTAATATGTAATGACAAAAATTTTGTTTCAGATTTCTATATCTGCATTAGAAAGATCGCTTCAAGAATACATCCAGGGAGATACTGAACAAGCATTTGATATAAAATCAATTCCAGTAGTGTCTCCGCTTGCTGCGGAAGAAATACAAACTATTGCACAAAAAACAGATGGAATGTTATCCTCTACTGGACCAGCTAGTAAACCAGTACAAGCATCCAGAGAAGAAAATTACATTAAAGAATTGTCGAACGTTCCGGAGCTTCAACAACTTGGTCCATTATTCAAAAGTTCTGATGTAGTCGAATTAACCGAGTCAGAAACTGAATTTGTTGTCAGATGCATCAAACACAGTTATACCAAACACTTGGTATTGCAATTCAACTGTACAAATACCTTAAGCGATTTATTGTTGGAAAATGTTAGGGTCCAAGTAGATCCTAGCGAAGGATATAACATTGTTAAAGAAATACCATGCCCAAAATTGCCATATAACGAAACTGGTACATCGTACATCATTTTAGAATTTCCTAGTGATTTATCTCAAAGCGTTGGTACTTTTGGTGCAGTTTTGAAATTTATCGCCAAAGATTGTGATCCTACTACCGGTATACCAGATACGGATGAAGGTAAGTTCCTAACTGCTATATATACACGATTCGATAAAAATTACAACCGACGTATTTTTCAGGGTACGGCGATGAATACATATTAGAAGACTTAGAAGTAACACCTTCTGATCAAATTCAACGAGTTAGCAAAGTTAATTGGTCGGCTGCCTGGGATGAAGCTACTGAAGCAAATAATTATTCAATGATGAACATTGTTTTTTCGTTAAGTTCAGTAAGCACTCTTGAAGAAGCCATTAAAAATGTTGTACAATATTTGGGATTACAAGCTGCTGAACACTCTGACAAAGTACCTGAGGGTAAAACTGTACACACCCTATTATTAGCAGGTTAGTATTTTATGTTAGCTGTACATTTCTAATATAATCAAAAATTCCCTGCAAACGGGTATGACAATAGTGGGTCTTCAAAGTAGTGAAAAATCATTACGATAATTATGTTAACAATTAACATAACTCGTTTATTACGAAATCTGTTCCACTAAAGCATATCAATACATAATATTTTTGATAATCAGTATTTTACCACAGATTTTTACGTCAGTTTGGTCATTTTGCTTGATTTATGTAATGTTTTGGTAGTTTTATAGCATATTTATAAAGTTTAGAAGAGTAACCAGGTCGTACTTTATCTTCCACACACAGCTTCCGCCAAAACTTTCAAATTGAAAATTTTTTAGAATATTATGAGAATAAAAATATTTATTACAAATACATCCAATTGTACTAAATCGCTAAAAAAAATATACATCTATTTATAATTTATTTGTTATTTAGGAGTATTCCGAGGAGGAGCCGACATTTTAGCACAAGCAAAACTAGTGCTTGCCGATACAGTTACGATGGAACTAACAGTTAAAGCAACAGAGGAAAGTGTGGCAGAATTAATAGTATTTGCTATAGAATAAATTATTGTTTGAAAAAGTAAGTTTAAAATGTATTATAAGTATAAAAAATTTTATGTAATATTGTTTAAAATACACTTTTAACAGTAGAAATTGTACTTATATTTTTAAAAACTCAATTATAAAAAATATTACTTGTCTTCACAACTGCTAATAGGTGGTTGACATTTTTGCGCGACATACTTCACTCGATATTCTAGCTGATGTTTCGATGTACTTGATAAACAATTCTTTCAGTTGCTTATATTCCTGAAAATAATATCGAATTAGGCATGAGTAGGACAAATCAGTTTTAAGAATGACTCCAATAGCAAACGGCATAATAGCCAGATTTTAAATACAGCATAAGAATCATTCTTAAAGTTCGCTGGTCTTTCATTATGATAAATAAATAATTATAACTTACATTTTCCAATGGTTTAGTAACATCATTTTGATTTTGAACTTCCAGTTCTTCAAGAAGGCAGTCGATAATATTAACTGGTAGACAAAATGGAGATACATCAGGTAATAAGGAATTTTTATAGCCAAAGTATTCGCCACCATAGTTTAAGACAGCAAGTATGTTTTCAGAGGCCAATTGTGCTGCTTCAGTTAAATAGCCATTGTAATAATACAGTCTTAATAATTCACTGGGATTTCGTTTCTAAAAGTCAATAAGCATATACATATCTAATTATTTTACACAATGTTAATTTATAAAACCATTAACACGTTAAGCGCTAAGCCAAAATCACAAAAGTTTCATCACAGGGCCAAGTATGAGAATGAATTTGAGAGACAAAAGTAATGTTAGACCGTATCACCATCCATTTTTGAGAACCCCAAAGTTTGACTTTGATTTTGGAAAAAAACCTTCAACGGACACCGGTGTCCGCCGAGGCTCTGTGATAAATTGATTACTAGGCCAGAGCAGTCACAGTTTATCGGCGGACACCTTTACACTTGTATTATATGTGTCGCATTCTATCATTTGTGTGGTAGGTCGCATTGTAATTATATCTTCAAGAAGTGCAAAAATTTTGAAACTAGCTCAAGATAGCTTGATGATGATGACCATGTTGAAGTTAGGGGTAGGTATTATTATTTATTATTATATTATTAGAAGTAGTTAGTTACAAAGGTTAAAAAAAACTTCTTTATCATTTTATTCCAATTCCACGTTGAATAACTGATAAATTTAATGCAATCGCCAATATGTGACATTTTGAAGCCAGTTGCCCAATCAGATGATTCAAGAGGTCCCAATTATGCTCCGCCAAGTCATGATTATGATGAGACCTCTGATAGCGATGGCCCAGGTTTCATTGAATATTCGCCACAAAAATATAAATAATTTATCCCACCGAAGAAGAAGAAGATATAGAACATGTATAAAACCAGATGATAATGGCGTTGAAGAAAGTTACGAAGTTGTCGCTGAAACTGAATCGTTAGCAACAACTTCACAAATACGATTTACGGACTCACAATTTGGACCGGTTCGAGGAAATAAAATAAAATTTCAATACTCTGCTATTGGTGGGATAAACGAAGCACTGTTGGTCGTATTGGAAAATGGGACATCTTTTGATTTCTTTCCTGTATTTATAGATAACAGAATATGGGACAAAATTGTTGACGAGACAAACTTCTATGCTGATCAATGCGTTACAGATGAATTAATTGATGTCTCTGAAAATTCAAAACTACACGCCTGGGTCCCCGGTAGAAAAGCTGATCTTATGAAACTTTTTGGTTTACTGGATTATATGGGGCTTGTAAAATTACTATCACTAAGAGACTATTGGAGCCCAGGTGACCTGTATAAAAATAACGTTGCTTCATCTACAATGCTGAGAAATAGGTTTGAAATACTTCTTTCAATCCTACACTTTTCAAATAATAAAGATCTTACTCAAAGTTCTAGCAGAGTACAGAAAATACAACCACTTTTAGATGTGTTTATAAAAAACTGTCAGTTAGCCTATACACCCGAAAGAGTATTTTGTATTGATAAAAGGATAATTCCTCAGAGGGAAATTAATCATTAAGCAATATACATATATGTATAAAATGGTTTAACACTCCCTTCTGGGGCTTCGTCGCTACTTGAGCTTTCTAAATCCTCCTTTCCGGGGTGGATCGGTCCCCACTCTGGATCTTCATATCCTCTGGCTTATTTCTTTCCACGTTCGCCTATCCTTCGCCTTTTCCTGCCAGTTGTTTACGCCCGCTCTTCTTAAATCTTCTACTACCTCATCCCCCCATTTGGATATTGGTCTGCCCTTTCTGCTCTTTCCACTACGTCTCCAATGCAATAATAGCTTAGTTATGGCACAGAATAAACCAGAAAGGGCAATTATGAGTCATCACGATTCCCGGAAGTTGAGAATGATGCCGGATGTACCCTCTAGAAAATATGGCCGTCTTTGTTATTGTTGTGCGTTAGAGGTTAGAGTATCAATGTTTGTAATAATTCGTCAGATAATTAAAACCCTTTTTTAAATTTATTTTGAACTTTACGCAATAGCAGAATCTTTACGTAGATAATCTATTTGTTTTTTGAACATTTTTATTATTTAACATTCGTGCGGACATCTGTTAAATAGACTTGGAACTTACTTTGCGTATGATTAGAATCATAGATTTTTTTGGGACAAATAGAGTGAAATTCGTGCCAAACATATTCAAGTCATGGCGGAGTCTTATAGAGGTCATCCAAATCATGACCTGAAAGAACAAAGGATTTGACGTTATTGCCCTTTCTGGTTTATTCTGCGGTTATGGTTTCTTCTTCTGCCCTCCATATATGCCCCAACCATTTTATTCTTTGCTTTTTCATTTTTCAACAATATCCTCTCCATTAATTTCTTGCTGCAGTTCATCGTTTTTCCTTATTCTATATTCATTCACTGATATCTTAGCTGGCCCCATTATCGTTCTTAACATTTTCCTCTCCAGTATTCTTAGATGTTTTTCATCCTTCTTGTCATCGTTTCTGCTGCATACATTATCACTGGTCTAATTACAGTGTTATATACATATATTTATTTTAGTCTTTTTAGTAAGATTCTTATTTTTAACAAATTCTTGTTAGCATAAAAGGCTCTATTTGCTGCTTCTTTTATTTCCAGATCTCTATTGCCATCATTTGATATCATGATTTCCAAGTATCTAAATTTATCAACCTCTTCCAAATTTCCCATTTTAATACTTTTATCTTCTTTGTTTTCTCCCAACCCTCATCAACTTAGTTTTATTCTCGTTGATTTCTAGTTCTACCTTTTTCCCTTCTGTAATTATTTCTTGTAATATTTTGCTTATTAGCTCTCTACTTTTCGCTATGACCACTATACCATCCGCGTATGCAACTATATATTTGACTTCCCCTTGTTCTTAATGTTACTTTATTTATTTTTTTGTTAGATGCCCTAGCGCTAGATTGAATAACATCGCAGATAAGGAGTCGGCTTATCTGACACCCTTATTCGTTACAAACTCCTTGTCATTACGATTAGTCTTCTTAGTTGGGCTGAAACTTAGAGTTCTCTCATTATTTCTATAAGTTTTCCCCTTTTGATGTTGTCGAAGGCTTGTTGAAAGTCCATCAATACTAATTCCAATTCCATATTGTATTCACATACCTTTTCCAGTATTTGTTTTATGTTGTGAATCGCATCCGTTGTCGGTTTACCACTCGTAAATCCACATTGATATTGCCCCATTAGTTTTGTCGTTGTATTTTTTAATCTTCTCTGTAATATTGATGATAGGATCTTGTATATTGTACTCAGCAACGTAATTCCTCGATAGTTTTTGCAATTTTGTTGATCCCTTTTGTTGTGTAAAACCACTAGCTGTCTCAATTCCCATTCTTCTGGCATTCTTTCTTCATTCCATATTTTCTCTATTAATGTGTGTACGTATTCTTGTACATGCTCTCCGCCGTATTTTAATAGCCCATTATTTATCCCATCTTTTCCTTGCGCTTTTCCATTTTTACTACTTTTAATCACTTAAATTGTTTCACTTCTTGCAGTGTTTTGGCTCTTCTATTACAACTTGGTCTTCATCATTCTCCTTTAAACTATGTTGCAATCATGGTTAAACATGGAATTTGAAAGTGTATGAAGGTGAGGACGCAGACGCAGGAGAATCAGTTCCAACTAAAATTATAATGAAACTATGTGAGCCAATTTTAGATTCTGCCACCTAACCAGCTAACAAGTTCCTACGTCGTAAAACTCACTTGATTGGTACGTTAAGAAAAAACAGGAACGGGAACCCAAAAGAAGTTACTGAAAATAAAATTAAGAAGGGAGAAATTTTTGCTCAAGAAAACTCCAATGGGATTTTGGTATTGAAGTAGAAATATAAACGCGATGTGTTAAGCTTTCCACTTAATATACCGATGAAACAGTTTTGTTGATTAAAAAAGGGAAACAAGTAATGAAAGCAAAAGGACTGGTCGATTATAACGAAGGGAAGACATTGTTTGATTTATCAAGTCAATTTTCTAGTTATGGATGCTGCTTGCGAAAAACTGTTAAGTGGTACAGAAAAGTAGCTGTTGAGATAATATTAGGAACAGCAAATGTGCTAATGTATGTCCTCCTGATATTAACATGTTGAGCGTTACACGTACTCTGATGGAAATTCCCTTCCGGGCACAGCCCTGGTATAAAAGGTTGGAATTGGCGGATAAATAAATCTACAAAAATATTCGTTTCATAGGAACGTTTAAAGCGACTAGCCACAGCAAGTAATACCGAAAAAATTCAAACAGAGAGATCTCATTCCAAAAGAAAATGAACAAGAATAATCATTTTAACATACATAGAAAGACAAGCGGGGAATGTTGTAACTCGATCAGAACACCAGTTAAAACAACAAATTATAGTCGACTATAATAGAGGAACTTACTCTGACCAAATAAATGCGTACAGTAATCCGTTATGCAAGTTTATGAAATGGTACAAAAGGCCTTTAAACTATTATTAAATAATGCATATTATACAAAGATATCTCGACGAAGTATGTATTACTAAATTCCGAAAATCTGCATGTATTGTGATCCTATATTACGCCGTTTCTCTTGACTGTTATATAAGCCAATCTTATGCTACTGAACAACTTCTACACAGTCAATGCAGAACATGAAATATACTTTTACATTCAAAACACCACGTTCCGTTGTTCTATACCGAAATTCGTAAAATATTCCTCAAAATAGTTATATCACTGTCTACATTTAAGTTGTGGCAACTAATAGATAGAGAACTTTTATTACATTTAATATCTCTCTTATTACACACAAACTTTTTATTTGTTAATCCTACCTTATAGGACGACGTGAGCCAATATGGTAAGAAGGCACCTAAATGAAGCATCTTTTCGCAAACAACTCTATGCAAAACTGTCATGTGTTCTTCTTCATATTGAAACAAAAGCGTTTGTAATAACTGCCAAGCAACTTCTACAGCGGAATTTCCGATAATAGGCATGTCTACAAATAAAAAATTAATGATGTTTATAACGTATAAACAACAACGACAAACGACTCTTTTTTTTTAGAATTGTAACCAACAAAGGTTACTTACCATGAAGATCGTTTTCAACCAGCCAATTCCACGTAATAATATCATCCCTGTCAGTCACATGTAAACAATTTTGGATAAAAGTTTCGAAAACTGACTCATATGGCACATCAAATATTGCACACAAATTTAACGCGTATTTATAGATCCCTGAACAAGCTAGGTATCTTATTAGTTCAATTGGAGCTATAAAAATGTATGAATCAATTATGTATTTTTACTATATACTTATTTGCATACAAGTCATGAAATTCGTAACCAATTTCTTATCAAATTTTGCTAATCTCAATCGTCCTATGGCCAAAGCTAATTCCTTTTTTATTACGTCTAATTCGACAACTTCTAATTGTCTTTTAAATTGGATGATTTCAGGTTCCTAAAACGAATTATTGTAATATTATTTTTGCTGATAAAACAAATTAATGTTACCATTTCTGAACCAGCTTCGGAAGGCAATTCAATCACTTCTTCTTCAATATCTGCATCGACAGGCTTTAAAACCCATGCATATTTTGAATCACATAAACAGAAAGCGTTCACTGAGGCCAGATAACATTTTACTTGTTTTTCCAACGCTTCTATAGTGCCGTACTGGGATAATCGAAAAGCTTGTTCATACATTATCGATCCGGCTACAATCAATATAATAATTACTCGAAATATATGTAGATTAAATATGTTAGTTACATTGAAAAAGAAACACTTATTTCTTTTACTTTTAACTTAAGATCGTTCATTTTAAATACAGGGTGCTCGGATACTTCTCTTACAAAAAATAAAAATCGTCATAAACCGAGCTAAGAAAACGAATGATGGAAAAAAAAAATTTATAGATTTTTTTAGAAATACTACCTGAGAGCCTGATGTTTTCAGGACCGCTCGACTGCTAAAGTAAATGTTCGAAGTTGCTACCGCCGACACGTATGCATAAATGAGCGCGCCGCAACAATGAATGACTAGTGGTAACACGTCCTGTTCACGAATTTGCGCACTTCGTAAATATTATTTCTCAAGTCATCGATATTATTTACTTCTCTGTTGAAAACTAAGTCTTTCAAATGTCCCCAAAAAAAGAAATCTAATGGATTTTGGTCCGCAGAACCAAGTGGCCAAGCTACCGGTCCTCCACGACCAATCCAAAAATCACCGAAAGTGTTATCTAGATAATGCCGCACATCTCGTCTAAAGTGCGTCGGAGCCCCATCGCGCATAAAATACATTTGTTGGCGAATGTCTAATGGCACATCTTCTAGAAGTGGTTGCAGTTCATTTACCAAAAAGTTTAGATAACTTTCCCCGTTCAAAAGAGCCGGTAATAAGAAAGGGCCAATGATAAAATTGTTTATTAGACCGCACCACAAATTTATGGAAAATCGTCGCTTATGGTCAGTACGATATATCGCACGAGGGTTTTCTATTGCCCACACATGTTTGTTGTGAATATTTAATATGCCTTGACGTGAAAAATTTGCTTCATCCGTAAATAGAATTTTGGTCGACTAACCATTGACAAAAACGCACTCGATGAAGGTAGTCGTCTTCCGAAAGATTATGCACACGCTGAAGATGAAAGGGGTGAAGTTGATTTTTTCTTAAAGTTTAAACTGATTRTAATGTATAAATATTATATTRTAGATACATCTAATCTCTTACAAACATATAAAAATCGTCATCAATTAGCGAAGAAAAAATGATAAATAAAAAATATTTTTTTGAAAATCTATGTGAAAGTCCGTTGTTCAACTGTTAGAGCACATTTTCAAAGTTATCACTGACATTTATGCGTAATTGAGTGCACCGCAACAATGATTAAAGCACTAGCGGCACCATATCGTGTTCACCAATTCGCGCAATGGATTCATAAATACAATACTTTTCTTTAAATCCACGGCATTATTTATTTCTCAATCATAAAGCAAATTTTTAAATTTAAGCCATGACGAAAATACATTTGTTGATGTTGTATATTTTCCAATTTCCTAACATTCTTAGACTAAATATATTTTTCAAATGCCCTTCGGAATTTTCATGTTTCGTTTTAAGATGAATTAAAGTCTATTATTCCGTTCTTTGATCAAGACGGTTCACTACCAAACAAAAGACACGGAAAACAAAACAAAGTATTTTTAATTTTACACCCACAAATCCAGTCATTTTTCTGATAAATATCCGTTTTGAATTTTATTACAACCTCTTTACCTTTAACAGATTGTTTATTTTCTAAGCATAATTGAGGCATCGGCCGTTTAAGATTTTTTATTGCGATTTTTTCATCAGACGCTAACCGCGAAAACACGTTATTCTGTAACGCAGAGACAAAACTCATCTCACAACAGCGGTGAGCAGACTGGAGATCTTGATCACACGCTATGCATTATACGATATGGAAGTAGAACAAAATACAGTTCTCCCCACCTTCAATGTAATGTTAATGGCATAACGGAGCAACGGCTGGGCTTTGCTCACATATTGCCACATCTAGCGCGATTTGTAAATAATAAATTTCTCCGGTTAGATTATCGGTATCTGCCGTTACCGACTTATCATTTCTTGACAAATTGGCGGCCACGTTCGTTCCTGTTCAATAACTATGAATACGTAATAAATAAATACTTTCACAGTAAGCCGCCGCTTGGTTTGTTTTGTTTCAAAATACCAGGGGGTGCAATTACTCACTTTCTCTCATTAAAGAGCCGCCACTGGTAACTAGTATTTCAATTTCAAACGATGAGTATCCTCCTATCCTGTATACGTAATAGAAGATAGCGGACTCGCAGGTTGGGAAAACGATAATCCAGTACAAAAAAAAACAATAGGAAAAGTCATATAAGTGTCGTTTTAAATTGATTCGATAAAAAATACACCTATTGATCTTTTTCTATGGCTTTTTGCACTGTATTATCTGGAAAGTTCTGTGAATTTTAATGGCATGCATTCTTCAATTAGTCCAAGTGCATATAACAGTTACTTTAATCTTATTGTCTGCGTCAAATTGCACTAGAAAAGGATATTAGGTAAAAATTGCAGTAGAAGAGAACATCAGGTATGATCTATCTTGGTTAGAGGTTAAAATTATAGGGCACAGGAATGATCAAAAAACATGCCGGTATTCAGGCCATTATTGTAAAGCCGCATTTCAAAGAGAGAAAGTAAGATTAATAAAATGCTACAGGCAACACATGATCTATTGCTCGATGTACGTGGTGTGGTAGATATAGAAGTCTATTCTTTGTAAAACTTATTCAGAAATACCTAAATTAATAACTATAATAATAAAAATTGAGGAAAAGGCTGTTACGTTTTACAGGACAATACGATGAAGGTGCGTGGCTACAAGAAACAAGTAACTTACCTAACCTAAAGTACGGAGCTCCGCGTTTGATTTGATAAGAGTACAAAAAATCATAGTACATATTTTCGACTGCATCAGTTGCCCGAGCCCTCATAAAGAGAATACTACAAAATAATTCTTGCATGTCTGCATAAGTAAACGACATTAATGTGTCTAAATCCCGTTTATCCAATAACGTTTTGACAAGCTCACGTAAATTATCCTTTTTTCTCTCCTTGTCTGGGTTTGAATGCATTGCATTGTAAGCTTTCTCATAATGTCCTAGAGTGAGGTGGTGTTTAAACTTAATTGAATATAATGTAGCCTAAAATAACAATGATATATGTTACAGTAATAAGATATATTAGTAAGTACAGCTTACTTTCAAAGGATCATCCTCCTCCGTTATAGTTAATGCCGTATCAGCAACTAATATGGCATAGTTTAATGCTCCATGCAACTCAAACAATTGTATGACCTGTACAGAAAAAGAAAACAATTATGAAAAATTACTGTTTAAATGTGATATGAGATGCGACTGGTACATTGGTTGATTTGAACTGACAAGGAGAACTTGTAATCTGGTATTTATATATTTGCTTTAGGTCAGAACAAATTTTTAGGTAAACAAAATGAATAGATCTCAAACTACATCGTACCTTTAGGAAATATAGAATGCAATGATTTGCGTTTTCGCCTATAAAGTTCGAGATTGAAATGCGCTCTATAAGAAATTGTTCTGAATAAACGCCCTTAGCAGCTTTTAAAAATAAATCATATGCCTTCTGGAACTCTCCACTGGTAAGAAATGAAGCAGCCAATAAAAAATTTCCTGGAAATATTAAAAAACTCATTCACAAATAATAGTAGATATGCTGAAACTGCAAACTGCAACTTACGCGACAAATGGTCCCATTCGCACCAATTATGCAAATAGCGTACATATTGTTGAAGCCAAATATGTTGGCCGCTACATAGAAGCCATTCCGCAAATATTGTATTACCGTTTACCGGCCATCTAATGGAAAAGATTAAATGAACGAATTCATGTAACTATACACATTATTATTAACTTACAGTAATAGCATAAGTTTATCAAGATATTGTAGTAAGGCCACATTCCAATGTGGCAAACTGTCTTCGTCCAATTCTCGCTTAAACATCATTTTATGTGCTTCGAAACCACCGACAGATCCGATAAATAAATCCATAAGAGACATGCCGTTCAGATTGATTTTTAAATTGAAAACGGGAGCTAATTTTAACGGGGATAATTTTTGTATGGTTGCCTCTCTGAAAATAAACATTAACAAAACAACTTTCTTCGGGTAAGCACGTCCTATTTTTATATGTTAACCTAAGATTCCATTTTCTTCAGTTTAGACTGGCTCCCTTAATTTATCACTCATCGCCGGAAATGTTGTTTGCTTTCATTAAATATTCTACACCTTTGCACCAACACAAGAGCAAGGGAATAGTAATGCTTAATTCTCACAGAAATCAAAACATGCAAACTTACATACATTACAAGTATGTTATAACAAATTACACCAATCAACAAATAAATCGAATAAAAATGTAAAAATTTACTGGTAACAAACATTTTGCAGAAATCCATCATTAAAAATAGACTATTCCGTTCTGAAATTTTAATAAGTTGAAAACATTTATATATTTTCTCTAAACTTTTAAACGAAATCACAATACAATAACAGTTCGATTATCACAAATAAAAAAGAGCCTAGAGGCGTCAAATTTCTGAAAAAATAGACGCTTGGCAAATAGAGATCTTTTTATTTAGAAAAATAAAAATAAGAATGTCAAAAATTTTTGATAACAATTGTAAGTATAGTATTGGAAATTAAGCCATTAGGAATTTAGTTATACCTGAAGTAGATCAAAAACGAGTACTTCCTTCTAAGGCAGGAGAGCTTGGGAGATGAGAGAAATATTTAAAATCGCAGTTATAAGTGATAATAACAGTTTTATCCAACAGTTTTTTCACATTTTCTAATATGTGCAAGTATTAAGTCCGCTACGTTTAAATTTTAGCTTTCTCAATCAAAGTTAGGAAAAATTTTAGCAGTAGCCACTTTTTTGCATGAATACAAAAGTGTCTCGTAATTCATTTTGCACATTCTTGATGGCATAAAACATTCTTAAACTTGAGACAATATTAACTGCGCCAGCCGTTAACTTGAAATAATCTCCATAAGTAACGACCGATTCTAGACACGCTTTGATTTTGCCTTCGTGTCAAAGACAATAAAAATATGGTAAACGAGGAAGATAGAGAATCAGTCAGACTTCCTACTAAAGGTAGACTTTTCCAAGTCTTTATAAAATTAATACACGTATGTATGTCTGTATATCTAAATGTTACAACCAAGTAGATAACATAAAAATACCTCTTATAAAGAAAGAAAAAAAAAGAAAACTGGAAAATAACACGGACCTGGTAAAAATCCATATGGTTATCCAAACTCAAGTTAGCTAGCATGTCAATTATTAAGCTTTATATTAAATTTCAAATTTAAATAATTAGATACTTACGATGTTACAGTAGATTGAGCTGTCAAATCACTTAACCATGTCATAACCTTGTACGCTTGAATTAGAACAACAGTTTCTGGTATACACACCGATCTTACAGCTTCCACAAAATTCCAGTTTTCTCTCTTAATCTTCAAGATTATAGTTTGCAATGCTAACAGGTTACGACTTATAGTAAATCTACAAAAAACAATGAATTATATTTTACCTTTATCCATCACATACAAGAGCAAACCTGGTTTGAAGTTGTTGTTTTAAACACTGTGAAGCAAATGATATGCCCAACTGTGACGAAAACAAATGATCAATGGAAACTTGAAGTTCGGCTGGAATCTTTTCAATATCCTCGACGCATTGCTCCAATCGCAGTAGCTCCAAGAGTCTGTGTAAAGCATTATACACATCTCGACAATTACCAAGTTTTGGTACAACGTAATATGAAAACTGTAAACATAGGTATATACATATATATACAGGGTTTTCCACGTAACCCGTTAGAAGTTTTCTGTGTTGACATCTTAGGGCACTTCTGAAAATTGGTAAAGCGTCATGTTGCTACTTGGTGAGTCAAAATAAAATGTTTACACTCATGAACCACTTCCGGTTATACCGGAAATCATAACCAACTTTGATATTTCAAATCAAATG
>ML216811.1:7063-29779 GCA_004785975.1 Popillia japonica
TTTTTTTATTGCTGTTTCGAAACATCACAGCGTGTGATCTCGCTTATTATTGAAGATAGACGGTAGGTTTAAATTTGGCAAAGTTGCTTGTTGTGGTTATTATGATCCCGAAAAAAAGGAGACTTATAACAAATGACGTTCGAGTTATTTGAAAAAAACTGAAAAACCTCATTTTCTTATTTTGCTTGTAGCACTTTTATTAGGTCTTGCAGAGGAAAACTAAAGACACATTCTCAAGGCCACTTTTGCTCCTCTAACTAATGGTGTATTTAAAATTTTTATACGACGTTTCGTTTTCTTTGGATCATCATCAACTTTGTTATTTCTTATGGGAGCCATATTGGATTTTGCACAGCTAGGAAGATTTTCTTTTTCTGATTTCAACCATGTGTCATATGTTGAAAACAAAATTTGATGTAGTGTGTTAATTGACCAAGAATCTGATTTGAGATTAAATAAGGTAGGTAGCTATAAAATTTCGAACTGTCAATCGCTTACAATTGAGTATCGCGTAAATGAAAATCGATGTTAAATGAGATAGCCATGGAATTACGAACTGTCAAATATCGTTGCGTTAGTAACTCAAAAATGGCGTTCGCCAACGAAGAGAAACTACGAGATAATATTATGTATTTTTACAATTGTATCCTAAACGACTACAAACATATCATACAATTTTTCTAGATCTTGACAGAAATTTAGTCGAATATGGATCGTGGAGAATTGCATCGAAATAAGCTGAAACCATACAAAGTCCATGTTAGTCATAGTTTACTACCTGGTGTTAACTTAAGACAAATGGAATATTGTACTTGGTTACCGGGAAAGTTAGAAAACTATGAAGATTTTTTGAATACAATCATCTGGTCAGATGAATCGAAATGTACTAACTGACGGGCTAGTAGCGCGGTGCCTAGTATGCTTGCTTCCCAGTCCGCCAGTACTGGGTTCGAACTCCGGTATGTTCTTTCTGAATTTGGTTTTCTGTAGTTTCCCAGATTCCATGGCAAATGCTGAAAGGCAACATCTTAAGTTGGTCTACAACCACAGGCATAATAATGACTCATTGCCAGCCGATGGCCCCTGTAATTGGTACAAACTGCTGGGAATGTGAAGGCATGAATTATTATTATTATGGTAGAATGTTTGATCGAAATACATCAGGGTAAAATTCCAAATATTTGTACTCGCTACTGTTCTATTTTAGTTCGATGACTAAAAAATAACCATATCTTGTTTCTCGTTGCCTCTTTTCTCACGCCATTTTTCCGTTACTAATGCAAGTTCAGTTCAAAATTTCATGGCTACCTTATTTAACATCGATTTTCATTTTTGCGAGACCCAATTTTAAGCAATTGACAGTTCCAAATTTCATAGCGACCTACCCTATTTAATATAAAATTAGATTCTTTGTCAATTAACACACAATATCAAATTTTGTTTTCAACAAATGACACATGGTTGAAATCAGCAAAAGAAAATCTTTCTAGCTGTGTCAAAATCCAATATGGCGCCCATAAGAAATAACAAAGTTGATGATGATCCAAAAAAAAACGAAACGTCGTATAAAAATTTTAAATACACCATTAGATAGAGGAGCAAAAGTGGCTTTGAGAGCGTGTCTTTAGTTTTTCTTTGCAAAACCAAATAAAAGTGCTACAAGCAAAATAAAAAAATTAGATTTTTCAGTTTTTTTGAAAAATCTCGAACGTCATTTGTTCTAAGTCTACTTTGTTTTCGGGATCATAATAACCACAAAAATTAGCAACTTTGCCAAATTTAAACCTACCATCTATCTTCAATAATAAGCGAGATCGCAATGGTGAGGATCAAAAATGAATCAGCCTGTATATTGCGTTTTTAATATGACATTACTATCATTCGGTGCTAGTTATTATTCTTCAAATTTCTCCGTTTTAGTCACAAGTAAATAGTTTTTCTTCTAGTTATAAAAGTAATTGAAGAGTATTGTAAAATATTGTATGCACAAGTAATTCAAGTGGAGAATAAGATTAATTAACTAATTACACATAATTATGAAAAAAACGTTGTCGCAATTTGTTATTAATATAAAACATCTATTTAGTGGTATTATAATAAATAAATAAATAAATAAATAAATAAATAAATAAATTACACATCAGCAAATTTTCTGTCTAGAGGTCGAACAGTATATAAATATATCAATATCAAAAAATAACTTGGGAATAACTTCATGGTGGTTCCAGCAACTTTAATGATCAATTCAACAATTGAGCTAGTTTTATTGCGAAAGCAATTATTAATAGGGGCATGAAACCGAACTGATAATTTTGCCAGTTTTACATTAAGTTTATTCAACAAACACGCAAAATTGAGCATACACAAGATTATTATGAGTTTACCTTGCGTTTTTAGATTTATGTCAAAATATATTCCAGTTTTCATTAAACTTTGAACAACACAGTTAAGTAACAATAGACAAAATGAAGCGGTTGCAAGAGTACCTTTGAAATATTTTCTATAAAGCTGGTAAATGTTGACAATTCATGAATTAGTGTTAGTAATTGTTTTTTATGTTGTTGTATTGTCAATTTTACCAAACAGAAAACTGTTACCATGTATGTATATTGTGAAAAAAAAATATTAATTTATTCTATGCAATCATGTGGGGCCACTTAGCTAGTAATTTGAGTGGTAAAATTCAAGCTAAATTGCTAAGAAATGTTTTCTAATGCTGCAAGAATTTGTTATGTGAGTCAGCGTAAAGTGATTTAACTTATTGTAGAACAGGTGAATCATATTGTGTAATAATTCAATCTGATTCCCGATTTGATATTTTTGCATTAATTACTTTGTCAATTAGATCAGATTTGATAGGCCGAAGTAAAAGTTGAATGGGCAGCACATTACACTCTTTATCGGTTTTTAAGTTAATCTTAAATGGATAACTCCCATCTCAAACAGAACAGCATTATAACTGCTTCACTTGACCTAGATTCGCCCAGATTTCTATTCCTGCACGCGAAAAATACCATAAACCGCCATTAATTGGTTAATTATTATCTATATATTAGTTGATCTCATGCAACGGTGTGGTGAAAAGATTGAACACACTACTGTAGCACGGTATCTGTTGGCATCAAGCTTGTAGAGATACATATTTTCATAATCGTCTTAATTAAACTATGTTTACTATTCGTACAAGTAGTAACATATTTTCCTAATATTTATTTATTTTCTATTAATTCATTGCGGTCAGCTAAAGGGAATTGTAAAATTGAGGCTGTGTCAAGTCAACAATCTGACTGCTTAAGTTTTAAAAAGTTCCTAACTTATCACTGAACGGAGTTTATATGATGATTGAGGAACGGCTAACATCAAACATAACCTATAATCGCTACAACCATAATATAATTGAAATTTTGATTGGTTTTGTGCTCTTACTATTCATTAATGCAAAATATCAGTTAACAAAAATTTTTTAACACTATGTAGTTGAAGCGGTAGTTTCGTCTAATGATGACAGTAGCACAGACAGTAGTACATATACATATATGAATTTCACGTTTTTGTTCGATTCGTTGACTGAACGCTTTCTGACCGCATTGGAGACATTTCAAATGTGGACCACTATTACCAATCAGATGATCGGTCACAGCACTGGTCAAACTTTCTACTGAACGGTTTACGGCGGTTAAACCGTTGACTTGACACAGCCAAAATTTAGATTACGTTTTCATAGTGTGAAGAAAACTAATCTGTTATCTCTATTCATACATTTTCTGATCATTTTACAGCGTCAGTTACCTGGAAAACATACATTGAAAAGATTACCAATAAAGCATCAATGGCCATTGGCAGATGCAAGAAACTGGGGACTCAACCCAAAGATAACTTTATGGTTATTCCAACATCGTCCATGGAAGTCTTGTTGCACCTGACACCACTACATATTTACATACAAAGAGAAGAAAAGTCTGCTGCATACAGACCGATCCAGTATCAAACACCCATTACACAATTTTTCGAGGGAATACACCACAAGTTGATTAAAGAACTAAAAAGTGGAAAGGTGACAAACATTATGGTTCCAAAATGCAACTTTAATAAAAGATAGAAAACCATAATACCAGCAGCGATGTTATGGAAAAATGGTTTCCCCTATGGTGCAGTGGTATACAGACGATTCAAAGATGAAGTAGATCATAGTAGCCGGAATACTCCGGTTTAAATCAAGAACTGAAATTAGTCTAAACTGATAAGAAACAGTTGCAATATATTACTGTGTCAGAGAAATAGTAGGCCAAGTCCATAGCCATTTTCACTGACAATCAAGCTGTGATAAAAGCGCTTGACGTTATTAAAATCACATCACGGCTAATTTGGAATTGCGCCAGCACACTAAACGAACTAGATACATAGTAAGGTATCCCTAGTTTGGATAACAGAACACGAGGGTATTTAAGGTAATAAAAAGACAACTGCCGTGTATAAGAGAGAGGCGTCCAAGCCATTCATTGGACCTACATACATATACCATCGTGCAAAGCCGCTTTAGAATGGTGGAAAAGCTCCCAAGGACAGAAGAGGCTAAGAAATCTTCCAATATCATCTCGTTTGTTCGCTATGCTTCTTATAGAATTAGTTGTGGATATAAACCAAAAATGATTGACGCTATTAGCCTTATGTAACATTTTAGACACTGAGCATTTCTGAAATTGAAATCCTTATACAACTGGCGATTATTGAGAATCATTGTCTACGTATTCACAAACATCTGGATGATCTTAATTGCATTCTCAATCATGTGTATGACTCTTCACTCCCAATTAATTTGTCTAACCCAGATTCATTAAAACTTTGTGTGAAATTACATGATCGTGTGTTCTGATCGGAAAATACATACATATAGGTATCTTTATTATCTGTTAGATTTATAATTGATTCCAATTTTAGATTTGAAACTCATGTTAGTAATTATTTTGACAAAATATTATAGTTTGAAGAACTTTTATCTGCAAAGAAATAATTTACCAGCCACCTCAAGAAAATATTTGCCAAATGGTCTTCTATTATTACATGTTCATTATTGTGATATAATCCATGGTCCTTGTACATGTAATAAGATCACTATTTATAACTTTCTATAAAATTCAAATACCTAAAATTACAACTTTTTTCTGTAAGAAATCATTTTACACATCATGCTCAATATTTTTAAATGACCTAAAAATTTAAAATAAATTTGCGCCTTTAAAAGAGCTTTCTTGAAAAGACAGATTGTATTTAGATTCTTTATATTGGTTTGCAGCATCTGTAGTTACATAAAGAAGACGAAATTTTAGTTATTTGGCGCAAATTGTCTACTTCAATGCAAAGACAAGATTAAACACTTATTATTAGTAGATAAATTTTTGGTCTCAATGAAGAAATAAAGTGTGTCATTTCACAACGACATATTAAATATTGTATCAACATTTCTGTGTTTCATAACTTTATCACAGTAAAGTATCATACCAAACTGATACAAAACAAATACTCGATATTGTCATAAAAATCTTTTTCGACGACGTGAACATCGGTTTATATTTCAGATAAGTGAAAGCAAATCGAAGAATAAAAAAGAAATATATCACGTTTCACTGAGATATTGGATTTTGCTATGTGTCTGAGGATGAAGCGAATTTTTCTTTCACAAACTTTGTAAGTTTTACTTAAAATATTATGTTTTTTTTTCAGGAGAACTATATAACAAGCGATATATTTTATCACAGTTATAAAAACTTAAATCTAAATTGTTTATCTAAGTAATAATTTTATTTCTTGGTTTGAGATTTATTTGATTCTGCACGTTCTAATCATTTTATCAGTACTAATGAAATGATGATAATCTGTATTTTATTTTATGAAATATATTATCAGTAACAGATTAAGTGTTAGATATTCTTTTGTTTACAACGATGAACATTGAAAGCAACTTCACAAAAATTAAAATGGTGATATACATATGTATGTAGATGTAGAATCTAGTAATCCCTTCATTTAAAAGTTTAACATGGTACAGAGTTAGGTTTGTATATAATAATCATCGTATTATACAAAATGGTGTTATCGATAAGGGGTTACACATATCAAGACTTACCTCAGATTCGTATGGATGTCGGTTAGGTCTCGACCTTTAGTCTCAGGTACACAACAAACCACAAAACATAGACCACATATAGATATGGCGGCATACAACCAAAAGGCGCCATACAGCCCAAGCAATTCCTGGAAGTCGATGAAGGTTTTTACGCCGACGAAAGCACACAAATAGCTGAAACCTGTAGCTAGGGCGGTGCCCAAACCTCTGTGCTCTAGCGGAAATAGTTCGGTCACCAACAGCCACGATATGGGACTTATTCCCAAAGAGAAGGCCACAGTAAATATAAGTACGCAAAGTAATGGAATCCAATCCAATTGTGGGATGGCTTTGGGATGTGCGTCTTCGTAATAGGCAAATGAGCCGAATGAAGCTAATGCCATGATCATAAGAACACTGGAGGCTACTAATAGTGGTAACCTTCCAGCTCGATCTACTAGAAGACCTGACAATAATGACGACAGTAATTGAACCACGGCAACAGCAACAGCTGCACTGTGAGGATTTGTAGCGCCAAATGTTTGTCTGAAAACGCTAACGACATAGAAATGAAACGCGTTAGCGCCTGAAAAACGTTGAAAGAACATTAGGCCGCAAGCTATAATTGCTGGAGTACGTAATGATTGAAGTAGTATATAGGGATTCGCAGGTACGGGCCTTGATAAAATATGAGCATGCAATGCTCCGAGCTCAACCCGAAGGTCAACGCGATTTCCTCGCAACCAACGTAAAGATCTCTCGGCTTCTTCATTTCGTCCTCTTAAAATTAGCCATCCAGGACTCTCTGGCACTTTCCACATAGCGGCACACATGGCAGCTGGAGCTATGGACATCAAGGCCGCCAGCTGTCTCCAATCTAGAAATGCTCCAGCAGCAAATGCAATAAGAACTCCAGTATGTCCAGCTATTTTTAGCAATGCACTAAGACCTCCACGAACATTTGGAGCTGAAATTTCGCTCACATAAACCTGCGCTGAGAGTTGTATGATGGCCACGAGGAATCCGCTAAGAAATGCTGTTAAACACATTATTTCGACGTTGTAGGCGAACACCGTGACTAGCCAACAAGCCGATAATGGAGCACTGGCGATAATAAGTGTTCTCCGCCTTCCCCAACGAACCGCAGCTCCTCCCAAAGGCGCTCCGAATAGAGCTCCAAGAAGAGACAAACTCGCTAGCCATGAAGCTTGTTGACCGTTGACGAGAAATTCGTTGGCGTCCCTTTGTTGTAATGAGGCGATAGCCGGTGAGCTGTATCCCTTACCTAAACCAGCTGCGAAAGGACCCAGTGAAACAGCCAGAGCTGCTAAAACTTGTCCAAGGTATTCAGGCTTTTCTGTCACTGGTAGTCGACCGCCAGGCGCAGCAACCTTTGAAAAGAGAAACGAAATTAAATTTAGTATACAGTTAAGTTATTATTGAAATCAAAATGAATGTTATTAAATAAAATATTGCAATAGAATTCACACGGATTATCCTAGTAGTAATCGTCTTAGTTGATTGTACAATATTAACACTTATTAAATATTTTGTATTTAGACTGAAAATTTCAATTTAAAATTAATTTTCGCTTTATACAAAAATGATTGATTTGAAATCATCCATATTCTTTTTCTTTCGTGTAAATTCACAATATCCATCAAAACGCTCAATCCAAACATATTCCATCAGCAATTTGATTAATTGCAGGAGATTGCCATCACATCCACGTCAAAGTCAATTTCACCCGTTATTTTTATTTAATTTACGCTACCCAGTAATGACATATTTGATAAATAACTAACGCGTCAGCGGTTAAGCATCTGTTTTGTCGATAGTGCTATAAACGTATTTGTATCACGTTCCAATAATGTATTTTGAAAGCTCAAGTTGAGTTACTTAGAAGCAATTTCTTGACCAAAAGTTGCGGTAATGGATGCGATATCTTCTTCCCCTTTCACGTTACCTAACTATGACATAAAAACGTCAACATTGAATACATAGCTTAAATTTGAGTGTTTTACAAGGTGAAAAATAAAAGTGTGACTGATTAATTGATATTTTTCAAAACACACAAGTATTAATGTCTTATTAATTGAATTTATTTTTCTGGCGTATGAACTGGAAGTGTAACAAAGTTTATGTATGTAGCTAGTGAATATATCACAGAAAAAGCTGCTATGTTATGCAGTTTCCTAAATTTGGTGTGGATGGATTATTTAGATGTCAAACTTTTGTAAAAAATACTGCTGTAGCTCTAAATGTTTCAACTATTTCCGGCATTAGTGTGTGGTTAATACTAACAATTACCATTTTAAATAACGACTTATTTTAACATAGAAAGGTTTATAATTATCCAAATGATCTACTTCTTCAAATATAAGAAAATGAACACAATGTTTTCGACAACACAGCGCAAATATGAATTTAAAATTTATCGCTTCGTGTTTGCCCTGAAATATAAACAGGAGCATGTTTACATGGGTATATCCTATATAACTAACAGGAAGACAGCGAGCTTGTTATCGCAAATAGTTGTGTTTAAATTTGTTATGTGTAAACAAATGGTGACATAATTTTGTTATGCAAAACAGGAGCTCGATATTTATGTGTTTTATTTTTGCAGGAGCATTAATATTTAGTTAGCTGTAATCATATATAATGGTTTTGGGTACTTGTTTAGTTACTTTGTTAATCGGTACTAATTAAAATACACGAATAGGAAGCTATTGCAAAATGTTTATACTGCAAACGAAATATTTTAGTTGAGGTCCTAGAGAGGACAACACCTTTGTGAATTCTATAATTTGAAAAACATAACAAATAGAATAGTGCTCTCGGTAAAAAATTTAATGCTCTACAAAAAGAGGCCTACAATTTTTTTGATAGCTTGCGTCGTTAACCGATGGCATTGTTGCCACGACTAATTTAGGTTGGCAGCAATTAATGGATGACATTATTGCAAGATTACATTTATGGAATAACAAGTTTTTATGAAATTTAACGCCAGCAAATGTTAAATGCGACATATGCGTATGCTTGATAACACGCATATTATGTACAAAATATGAATATGGTTATACTTCATAGATTTAATATTTATAATTTCAGAAATTCTCGCCTTAGCATATCTTTCATGAAATTAATTCTAAGAAAATTAGCCAACATGTTAAGCTAAAGAACATTCAAAAAAGGAGTTAAAAAGTACAAGAATAGTGTAACATCTCATTGTTGAGGTACAGCAGACGAAATAGTTTTTTTTTAATATTTATGTATAATAGGTACAGTGTAGTAAGATAAAAATACAATCTATAGTTTTTAATATTTTTTTCAGAAAATATGTGATTTATTTACATTTGTATATAGGTTAGTATTAAGTGAGGACTAAACAAATTCTTTGATTTCGTCTTGCAGTCCGTCTGCTATCCGCATATTATTCTCAATATTCGATATAGTCTTGCCAGTTGTCAACTGTGACATTGTTGTAATCTCTGGTAATTAGCTCTGACATATCTTTAGCTTTGAATGTCGAATTGTTCATTTTGATATAATGCTTTACTTGTGCCCATATCATTTCTATCGGGTTTAAATCACAATGATAGGGTGGCAAACGTAAAATTTCACAGCCGTTGGAACAACACTAATAATCTTTACCTTCTTTTCGGAATTGTTTGATGTCTCCATCTAATGATAACATCACGATCAATTAGTATACTTTACCACTTTACCAATTGAAATTTAACGCCAATGTCACGTGAGAATCTATACAAAGTTGTTCGTTTGAAGTTTAGAGAATCACTATCAGCATTTATAACAGAAAAAAGGATAACATTTAATGTAGATAGGACATTTTCCATGAATAAGTTATGCACTTTTCGACAGACAAATGCCTGCACATTTTCATCATATGTGCATAAACGATTATTAGTAGGTGTTCCTTTCCTTTTCTTTTTCTGCTTTATTGGACTTGATAAAGGTGTTTTCTTTAGTTTGTCTTGTCTTTTGTAAACGCTGTGGTCTGAACAATTTACAGCTTTGCTGGTTTCACAAACTGCATCACTCACAGCCATGCCCGTTGCGTAAGATACTTAAATACATTGAGTATCATTTGCTTCTCTTTAATACAAAAGGTTTCACCTTTATGTCGTTTTCTTCACGACTCCGTCACGTCAGCGAAACTCGGTATTCTGAAAGAATTGCCTTATTTTTACTTTACACTTTTATATATTCGATGACCACTTACCTATTACTACTAAATGTGCATAAGAAATGCGTTCTTAAAAGTATGGTTAATAAATAATATCAAAACAATAAAGTGTACTATCGAAATCAACACACGCAACGATTTTGAAATTTGTCAAAGTCATATTTGCACTATGTTAGGAGTTACAACAGCACTGCTAACAACTGCAAACATATTAATTGATCTGGCACCATTGCTTTGAAATAAAAGAAGACAATTTATTACTCCTTGCTTTAGATAGTAAAAGATGTATATATCCCATAAGAGACAATACTGAATACAGAGGTTGGACTGCCCTACATAGTTAGTGTGGTGCTGGAGAACATTTTCGTGTAGATTCAACTATAAGCAATAATTAAGCAAGTAGAAATGCATATACTTTATGGATTTTGGGAAGCCATCCCATAGAATATATAGAGAACACGCATGGAAGATAATAAAGAGAAGTAGCAGTAACTAGCTAGTAAAGTAAAGTAGTAGTAAAATCATAGACTTGATAAAAACGTAAGTAGTAAAACAGGGATATGTACCAAGCTAGGGTTATGGTAATGGCATATATGGACATATTAGAAGACTATAAGAAAAGCTGAGTAAAAGAATATGAAGATCAACATAGAACAAATTAAAACGATGAGATTAGCAACGGAAAAGAAAAGCTTAATCCATCAATAAACGATGGTTAAACAAAACAATTAACTAACAAAGAAATTAATACTAACTACATCAGAATGGATGTCCAATAACAACACTAATACAATCTTTTGGGGAAGAAAGAAATTCCCAGAAAAGTAAAAGCAGAAGTTGTCAAAAAGATAAGTAGACTAATAGGTGTGTACAGTATCAGTCGGATGCTGACTTTGGTCACAATTTAACCTAATGAAAATAAGATATCTAAGATGTATAAGAAATGAAATGTGGCATCGTGCTTGTTACTGTTGAAGTATTCATGCAATTTCTCCATCTGCGCATTTAATGCTCTATACATAAGCACTATTTAGTTTTTTAGGCATTTGAATTATATTATATACACGATGTTGTACATACATATATGGTAAGGTGAGCAGAAAACGAGATTATCTCGCAATCTGATCCTCGCCATAAGATTTTGTACATGCATAGAATTTCTTTTCTTTTGTATTATTTTGTTATACCAAGTATAATTGTACAAAATAAAGGCATTTATTACTATTATTATTAAATAATACATATGTATGTTATGTATTTATAATTGTTGTATACAGTAGGTAGTTTTTATTGTTTGCACATTCTTCTGTCTATTTTACAGCATGCATAGTGCACCCAATGAAGTTAGATGGTAAATATTATCCATCTGTCTAAAGAGAAATTCTAATTTCGATTATGTGTAATAATAATGATAACATCAATAGCACTTGATGCCCTAACATTTTAAAACAGTTTGCGCCAATTACTACAGGTGGCATCAGCTGGCTTATTACGCCTGTGGCGTAGATCGACTTTGGTGAATCTTTTCGCATTTGTCATGAAATTTGAGAAACTACCACTAGCCCGATAATGTATGTATTATAGGATTATTAACAATATACAGCTGATGCTGCTAGAGCGCGCTTTTTTATATAATAACTAAAGCTGAGAATGTTTGCGGTACGACAGGACCGGATGTAGCGCATATGCACACGATGCAGCGAAACACTTTAGTTAGTCGTGAATCGGCAATGTGATCGTGTGTTGCGTTGAGCTCTATTTAATAAGTATGACGGACGTGACCAAGCACGCAATACTGCATTATCGATAGCGGAGTCATTGCAAATACTGGACGATGTACACGCACAGCTGTGCGCAGTAAATGACAACAAAAATGTGAATGTAATAGAAAAGTTCGAGAGTGTGATAAACAATGATTTTGATTTTACCAGATTAAAACAAATTAGTAATGGTGCAAGTATAGATTCGGTTTCTATCTATAAAGATTATTTTAATTGTGCGTGTGTTACATCCGTAGATGTCGAGCGGTCTTTCTCAAAATATAAAAACATTTATTCATCACGGCGTACATCGCTCAGTGCTACAAATATGGAAACGTATCTAATGCTACAAACTTACTATCAGTCTTATCCACTTGGCGCTATGCAATAATAATCGTAAATAAGGTAAGTGTGCTATTTATATACAGTACACATAACTGACATACCTAAGTGATATAAATAGCGAATGCATGTAAAGCAATAAAATCACGCATGCATCTCCGATCGAAACAAGGTCATAATATTCGTGCGTTTACCTGAATACTATCCTGGCATACCGCAGCAATCTCCAAGCTCTAATAATAACAGAAAATAGCAAAATTCTCTAAAAAATCAAATGCAATAATATGACTTTTTATAAAAATGTAGAGAGATAGATATCTAAATATGTAGGTTAGTGAAAACACTGTCTCGATATCTTATTGGTAGCTTGAAATATCGGAGACAGAGGATTTAGTTGTCATATAATTGAAAAAAAAAACGCTACTCCACCGGTAGTTATTGTTGTTTATTTGTCTTTTTTCAAGATTCAATGATAAAATTTCATAATTTAATAAAGTTTAAATAAGAGCATTAGAAAAACGAACCTATTTTGAAATAAAACCAATGCGTCCTTCAGTGTTCGAACTGTCTTGCATCACACCCAATGCATTGCTGCCGCTCATGCATTACCTCACCTTCAATTTCTGCTCTTAACAGATTACGAATTACCTCTTGTGGGAGGCCTAACATCAAAGCCGAACGGTAATATTACAAGTCCTTATTTCTTTGATCAACCACTAACTTGTAAATGATGTCGTGTTTCTTGATTTTCTGGCAAAGCAATTGCCTATTTTATGAAAAGACGTGCCCTTGTAATTACGGCAAAGTATGTTTTGGCAACTAAGCGGTTGTCAAGCACATTTCTGAAGAAATGTGTGAGAACATTTAGATCTACTATATCACCAGAGGTGGATTGGGCAAATAAATATTTCCTTGGCCGTCGCGATCGCCAGAACTCACTTGTTCTACTATTCTGACTTCTATCTATGAGGTCGGTTGAAAGAAATTGCTTACCAAATCCCACCAACAGCTAGAGAGAACATGAAAATACGAATACAAGAGGTTATTCGTAGCCTGTCAAGAGCCAAAATTGAAACAGCTGTAATGTCCATGTGTGAGCGGCATTGAGTGTGATGCAAGACAGTTCGAACATTGAAGGACGAATTAGTTTTATTTCAAAATGGTTTCTTTTTTCTTATTATATCCTATTTTCTGCAAGTCTTTTTTAATTTTGTTGAACTAAAAATACTTTCATTATTTAGAATTTATTAAATTATGAAAGTTTATTACTGAATTTTGAAAAAAGACAAATAAACAACAACGTCCCCTGGTGACCATCTCGGGAATTTGAGGGTATTTTCCACGCTTTTCTTTTGACCACTTTAGTAACATATTTTTTCCGTAAGTTTCTCGAACGAATGTTTCCAAGATACAGCACTTTGCATTCTTAGCCGACCACCCAGCACATATAATGTGTTCATTTAAAAAGTTTATTTAGTTTGTGTTGACATTAGATAGACATAGATAACTGAGTATGTGAAGACAAGATTTTTTTATTCCACGCTATTATCGAAGTTGTAATTAAATTGATGGTGTATGGATTTACTCGTTTTAGAATTGCATCGAAGAATTTCAGGTTTCTCCATTTTGAAATGGATTACATACGTACACATGTGCAATTTAAGAAAACATTGAATAGAACTCTAAAACAATTTTTTTCTGAAACTGGTAGTCTTTCAAGAAAACCAGACAGCGGAGCAGTTAAGAAACGTACATCTCAAGTTGTATCGTTTTGAAAAAATAATGGAAAACGAACTACAAACATCTGTTCGACACCTGAGTCCACAAATTAATTTTTTCCGTTGATAAAACACAAATTATCGAAAACAGATTTATAACTGTATCCATACCGAATGATTGGAGTAGAAGAGTTGTTAGCAATTAATTACTCACGTAGACACTACAATTTGATAATTCGTTTGTAAATATGAAGAATAATAACGGAGAACTTTCACAAAGAGTTATCTTTATTGATGAAGCGTAGTTTTGTAAAACTTATATTCACAAAATACAAGGATTTGTAGTACTGAAAAACCACATGCAATCATTGGGGAATCGCTACACTCGGAGAAAATAGATGTTTGAACAGCGATAAGCCAAAGACATTGGAACAGTGTATTTTCAGATAACGTTAACTGCTCAAAGATATCCCACAGAAATTTCAATAAGTACTATTTGGTGTTTATTAGTATAATATGTATAAAACTGGCAAAATACTTTATAAGTTAGGTAAGTAGTCAGTTTTAATTAACGACATACTTAAAAATATTCTCAATATGTGACATTCTACTTGATGAACCTTTCAAATGAACGCATGTTATATATGTATATACATACGCACAAAAGACATAATCGTTGTATTTAGAGGTCAATTTCACATGATGCGTATCTAATAGCAGACAATTAAAAGCTTGGATGAACTTGATTAAATTACATACAAGGCAACGAACTATTAACTTACTAATTAAATTACGATGTATTTGATATCACTGCATAAATGATTACAAGTTCAATTTATTATGTTCATAATTTGCTAATAAACTCCTTTATATGGCGTGTAATTAATTTGGGCTATTTCTGGCGGTATTAATAAATCATTCACCACGTGTCTATAAATTTTATATCATTGTCATGTAGGTATAATAACGTTGCAGAAAATAGGATTTGGAACACGAACATTAAATAGATTCATTAACCAATTAGAAGGAAACAACTATATTCGATTTGATAGCTTTAAACTGGCTTAATATAACACATATATGTATTTCCGTTTAATTTTTAAAATTAAAGAAGAAGGCAGATTCCAAACTTTTCTGCTCAGAGATACTTATACAGGGGTGTTTCATAATATATTCACAGGACTTCAGGATGTGATAGCTTGTTAAAAAATGTGAAAAGAAAGTTTCTATCAACTTACCCTCTAAAATGCACCATTTTCGAGATACAGGGGGTTTTTGCAAATATCTCCAGATGCGTTTATCGTAAAGAAAACAGCGTTTGTAAGCATTTCCTACTCGTAATAAGCTAAGTTGTGGGAGAGAATTTTTTTCTTTTTGTCATTATTGGTGAAGATTTTGAATGAGTGATGGTTGCTTTTCTCCTCAACTTCTACGCCACTGGAAAAAGTACGGTTTTGAGACGTCCATTTGAACAGCCAATGTTTCCTACACGAAAAAGGTACTGTCGGTCATGAGCTCTAAAGTTGACCGTTTTCGAGAAAAATCAACTTTTATAATCAATGTTGAAAAACGTGGTCAATTTTTTGAAATAAAAATTTTATTTTACTAAAACGTCCTTTTAAAATTCTCCAAACTGTAAAAGTATCGCATTTCGGCATTTCGCACATTTTAGCGTTTGTGTAAAAAATTGTATAAATTGTTTGTGTTCTTATTGAATGTGTGTGCGGTGTGTGTGGTTATTAATAAGTACGCTAAATTCTATAACAAAAGCTACCTCCTGTCAAAATAACAATTAGTTTGTACGTGCAAAAAATAAACTTGTATTACAAAATTAAAAATTATTGCATTACCTTTACGGAATGGCGCGCGATAATTCAGCAGAAGCAAAGCGGTTGTATCAAGAAAGACATTCTGATCGCCCAGTACCACACCGTAACTTGTTTCAACGCATTCAGCAACGACTATGAGAAAATGAAAGTTTTAGAAGGAATACTGTTGATAATGGGCGGCCTATGGAAGTTGCAAATCCCCAAGTAGAAGAGCCTCCTCAACGACATTGATGGAAATCCGACCAGAAAAACCAGAAAAATTGCTCAGAACTTAAACCTATTTCACTCGAAACCTATCTCACTCGACAGTTTGGAGAATTTTGAAAAGACAACTTTTGTATCCCTACCACATCCAAAGAGTACAAGCCTTATTGCCAAGATATTTTCCGCCAAGATTGGCTTATTGTAGATGGACACAAGACAAAATCGCTCAAAACCCTGAGTTTGGAGCCGAAGTTCTCTTTAGCGATGAAGCATCTTTCTCGAAGGATGGTATTATCAATTTTCACAATAACCACATATGGGCAGAGGAAAATCCACATGAAATAGCAGAAGGCCATCATCAGCAACAATTTTTCGTGAATGTTTGGGCTACCGTCGTCGGTGATCATTTGATAGGCGCACATTTTTTGCCGAACACATTAAACAGTGCAGATTATCGACAATTTCTAGCTGAGCTTCTGCTGGAAAATTTACCGATTCAATGAAGACAAAACATGTACTTTATGCATGATGGAGCTCCGGCCCACTTTAGTTTGGTTGCTCGCCAATACTTGGACGACGAATACCCAGACCGTTGGATCGGTCGAAGAGGTCCACATCTTTAGCCACCGCAATCTCCCGAACTTAATTGTTTAGAGTCTTTCTTTTGGGGGCCATCTTAAAACCCTAGTCTATACTACTCCAGTTGAAAATGTGGACTAATTAAGAGAGCGCATTGTTGTATCTTGCGACATAATTCGGAACACTCCGAGAATTTTCTTGCGTGTTAGACAGTCAATGCGTCGAAGAATTGCTGTGTGCAACATTTAATTTAACTGTGTATGATTTGTAATTGTTTTTTTTAATTATGCAATTATGAAGTTAACGTTTGCTTTTCTTACTTGTTCTAACGTTTTAGTAAAATAACATTTTCATTTCCAAGAAATGAAAATGTTTTTCAAAATAAAAGTTGATTTTTCTCGAAAACGGTCAACTTTAAAGCTAATGATCAACAGTACCTTTTTCGTGTAGAAAACATTGTCGGTTTAAATGGGTGTCTCAAAACTGTACTAGAGGTATCAACAACCGATCACCCACAAGTTTAAAATCTGTTAGCTACATCAAAACATTTATTTATTCAAAAGGAATCTAGTTGGGAGCGATCAATTACACAAAGTTGATGTAATTGGTTAAATTACATGTGTTGCTATTCGAATATAATACTTTATCGAGAAGACTGAGTTACTATACGAAAATTCTCTCTTTATGGAAGAAAAAACTAGTAGATATAATAAACCACAAATATATTAATATTCATTACTTTGCAGTTTAGAATTTTGTTTAAAATCATTTGAATTGTGTGTGGTTAAATCATTTTAAATTTAGTGGAGAAAACAGTTTCGTTATAGTAACTTTAGAAGTAGTAAGACTTTTATTAAGATACGCAGTAGTATAAAAAATACATACCTACTGATAAAGACACATCATTAAATGGAGAAATATACATACTTCTTAAGATTTTTGAAATTATTCTTGCATAATTTGACACGTGAAGTCAGAACAGACATTTCAAACGTTTTTCTCCGGAAATGTATTACATTACGCTTCTCACAGAAGTTGCTTTGATTAAAATTTTAATTGAAAAAGTAGCCGTCTGCGTTTCTGTATAAATGCTGTCATTCTTTGCAGTAGAAGTTCCTCTTACTTTCATCCCTAAATATTTCCCTACAAGGGAATATAATCAACATTTCATTGTAGAATTAAATTAGAAATATCTTAACTTTCGTTTTTGTTTAGCTGCAGTCTATACCAATATAAAAATACATACATACATATATACAAATATCAATACATATGTGCTATCTGAAAATTAACTAAAAAACTTATTTTTTACTCGAAACTTTTTTATTTATATATTTCAGAAACATTTTACATGTATGTACCTATATGTTCTAATTGATATTTTTTGTAGATTGAGCTGAAACGTGCTATAAATTATTGTAGCATAAATATTTTCCACCTTTGGTTATTAGTCATGGATGTGTAGCTTCCGTCCTCAGTGGATAAAGCAATAATAATAATATTTATGTATTAAGTACAAAAATAAAAGTAAAATATGCAATGGTTGATGCTACCGTACACTTAAAATAAATAAATATGTGTAGATGTAAAACTACAATCTACAGCTGCGCGGTATATGCCATAACCGAATTTGTCCGTTGAATAAGGCCCAATATTGCTAAAGACGTGTATTGAGCGTATAAGAAAATATCTGTTAAAACGTAAAGGTCGAACGAAATCAATAATGGTGTACTGTTGCATATGATGATTTAGTACCTCTTTTTGGTTCACGCTTTTCTGGTCAGGTGAAGCTAGTCTAGATCATGTGGCGAAGATGGGGTTCATGTGTTTGATGTAAAAGCTAATGATAGAAATGATTGTTGTTCTCTTTTCGCTACAGGTGGTATGGTAGTTAGAAGGAATCTTAAGAGCTCTGCAGTGTAAAATACAGTGCATGCAAAGACTATCTACTAAAACCAAGGTCCCATTTTCCTTTTCAGTTTTATTACGAGATATCATGCAGTTCTTCCTATCAGCAAAACTGCAAAACCAAAGAGTAGCTAGGTGTAGCAGAAGGTCACGGTAACTCGATGTGTAAACTACGCTAGAGATGAAAACCCTCTGGTGAGTGAGGGATGTCAGAAGTCAGAGGGAGACGGTAAATAGACGCGTCAACCGCGCTAGAGGCTAGAAGGCTAAACTTTCGTCATCAGTAAGACTAGGCGTTAGGAGAAGAACATAACATGCTGTCGTAATCACTCGTATTTATATGTCAATTGACATAATATCAATTTTGTTAAGTCCTATTTTATATTTTCATACCAAAAGTTCTCAATGTATAAGTAGACTGGGTGTAATTTGATGATTTCAACGTAATTAAATCGTTCCACTTGACCTACAATATCAAAATAAGTTATTCTGAAGCTTCGCCGCTTAACATCAACATTGCCATCTATTAAAATTTATGTCAGACTAAACAAAAGGTGTCGTTAATTCATAAAAGCGAAAAGAAGAACAGGCAGGAATATTTGCGGATTTATACGAAACGTAATGACCATTATAAAAGCGGGAAGGCACGAAAGAAATTTAATATAGGCGGAGAAATGGAATAGCGAAGAGTTAATTAACATGTTGAAACGCTAACATGGGTAATAATAGCAGCATATAAAAGGCGAATACAAAATCTGTTAAAGCTGTGACAATCCAAAAAGAATCCCGAAAGTGCGGTGGTTCACATAATGTGTATGTAGTGAAAGCATAATATCGGATGTGCTCTGTGGCGTGTCAAATACAACACACTTGTTCCTTATCTGTTTCCTCGTAACACATTGGACGTTATCAAGCAATCTGTTCCAGTAGTACATTGAAATTTCCTCGTGGGTAAAGACAGACTTAAAGGAGTTGTAATTTCAAGTCGAAGGAAGAAGATATCTTAAATAGAATAAATCGAAAAATATTAATGAAGTGAAGAATGCTTTTACAGATTATTTGTGGTGGTGTATAATAAATTTCTTCTTTTAATTAATAATATTAAAATAATAAGTTTAAATAGAATAATATTATCAAAAGGGTTTCTGGCGGAGAGTTTTTGTTTGTCTTTGATTAACCGTAGTAGACAAAATTTAGTTTAGTATTGACAAGTGTGTGGTGTGTGGATAGAAGAAGAAGAAGATAGAGGACCACGAAGAAGACCAACTGGTCAATCGAGGTGTATAGTCCGTTCAAAATTTGAGGAGCAAAAATTCGTGGACGACCGTGACGTCACTTTCTTGGAATATACCTGAGACTCGAGTAGAATAAGGGCCGCATAGACGGCAGTCTTTTTCCGTATAACAGGGCTAAAGAGGTTTTAAATAACAATTAATACTTAAAATATTGATTATGGAAGTTTGTGATGTATGTACAAATATGTGTTGCTTTGAGACTGAATTACCTGGACAAAATTAATTATTATAGAAGTCAAAGTAGACCAATGTCTTAGATGAAACTTACATTCATGCTGGCGATACTTGTTCCAAGAGTTGGACAGACAATAGCACTAATGGTTTGTCATCAACCATATCTAAAGGCAATCGACTAGTTATTCTTCACGCTGGTGGTAAAATAGGTTTCATATCTAACTGTTTATTGATTTTTAAATCTGGAACCAAATTTGGAGATTACTACGATGATATGATTTCACAAAATTATGAGAAGTGGCTTACGGAAAAGCTAATTCCAAATCTTCTTCCAAATTTTGTTATTCTTTCTGATAATTACACCATGCCATAATATACAAGATGCACCTACCAGCAATTCGAGGAAAACAGATGATAGAATGACTTTGTCATTCATTCTATCAAAAATATACCTTTTTCGACGAATTTATATACCCCACAGTTATATGAAATAAGAAAGTACATATCATAAACGACAACATACTATATTGTTTACAAATTCGATAAACTGTTAGAAGAACATGGACATTTGGCTTTAAGACTTCCACCCTACCATCCCGACTTCCATCCGATCGAAATGATATGGGCTAAAGTTTAAAATATCGCAGCAAAGAAAAATCTGTGGTTCAAGAAAACCCTGTCAGAAGAAGAATTTGCTTCGGTTACTGTTCAAGGCTGTATAAAGTGTTGCGAACATGTTGTTCGAGCTGAAGACATAAGATTCGAGTTGATGTGCTGAGAGAAAATTGTATTATAACAGAGTTTGATAGTGAAACATCTGATGACAATGAGTTCGAAAATTAATCAGATTAATGAGCTGTGGAAGTTATTCAAAAAAATACGCCACTGCTTCCACATACATATCTAGTCGAGGTAGAGCCTTCCGGCGGCCTTATTCCAAGAAATGACGCCTGGGTCTTCCATGAATTTTTGCTCATAAAATTTCGTATGGACTATGAGCGTTAAACTTTATATACAGTATACACGTTATTCAGTAGTTACACTTACTGTCGGCACCTTTGATCTTTTATCTTTCAGAGCAGGGAAATATGCGTAAGCGTTTCGGTGGCTTTTTCTGGAACTAATTTCCAAAATGCAACACAACATGAATGTCACCAGTAACTACAGATCACATCACTGTGATCTGTGACAGTAACGTTGCTAACAACAGAGTGGAACAGCTTTTTAGGTTAGATTTTTGTTTGCAAACAAACGTCATTCTAGTTATTTCACCCACGTATGCGACACAGCGTATTTCCATGCGCGAGTTACGTTTGAAACACATGTTTTCAAGGAAATGACATTACTGGATAAAGTATATACCTACTGTGCTCTAAACAACTAGCTATACATGACCGTTACAACGCGTCAAATCGCTGACCAATGGTTTGGAGAAGAAGGTGGATCTGTTACTATGCGTACACTATAGCGCCGCATTCGAGCATTTTGACTTTTTCCATGCCGTCCACGAATAGTGCTCCTTTTGACTGCAGATCACTGTCGTCAACGCTTGAACAGGTGCAAAGAACGGCAGCATTGGGAAGCAGAATGGCGTAATGTCGTCTTCAGCAACAAATCGCGACGCTGTGTAGGTATGCACAATGGCCGTAGAAGGGTACGACGCCGGCGTGGAGAGCGACGCGATGCTGGGTTTGCTGTTGAGAGGTATGTACACAGGACTGTTGAAGTAATGGTTTGGGGGGTTATTGTTTATGGTAGTTGATCACCACTTCTGTTTACTCGAAGTAGTAGGACAGCTGCGCGTTATGTTGATGATGTCTTACAAACCACTTTACTACCTTATCTAGACGGCATTCCACAGGTCCTTTTTTAGCAAAAAAATGCATGTCGCCATATTGTTCGTCGAACTCTAGACTTTCTCCAAGAAGTAGGCGTTAATGTTTGCCGTGGCCACATCGTTTCCCGGATTTAAACCCTATCGAACATGGTATATCATTCACCATTGCACCATCCTCCATAAACTAGTTAAGCTAACTAAGTTCAAGTTGCTTGGAACGAGGTGGCACAAACAGATATCGACCATCTTAATTTGGCGATGTCTAGACGTGTACAGGAGTGTACTCAACTACAGGGTCGTAAAACACATTATTTTCCTGTTACATGTTAATAAAATTTCTTAGAAATGTTATTGTTTCATTTCTGATCTACAACTATCACATTACCAAAAAATTAAGTTAAACAAATGATTTCTTCTGTTAGTAATGTAATTAAAATAAAATGCATGCATGACAATATGTGTACGGCCAATAGTAGAGTATTCTTAACTAAGTTTATTTAGTCTCTTGCATACACTGCTTTTTCCTATGGTACCTTTCGTATATATTTGGACAAATAACACCATTTCGGAGTATTCTAAAATTTCTATGGACAATAGTTTTCCATTTGGTGTACACTTGATCATTATTTTTAAATACTTGACCGAAGTTGTTTGAGTTTCTGATATTCATGATAGAAAGTTATTAAAATTATTACGTCTGACGATCTACAATGGTATTTCTGTTACGAACACCCTGAAATATTAATGCAACCGTATGAAA
>ML216812.1:0-11559 GCA_004785975.1 Popillia japonica
ATGTGTGAAGTAAAGTGTCAAATCTTGCGTTAATTTTGGGACAACCTCAGTGTAATAATGGTGTAAATGTCAACATTTTTATAGAAATCGTAATATCTTAAAAACTGTTAAAATTGGTATAGGAAATTGTGGCTCTAATCGTTATAGAATTTGATTCTGAAGTCAAAAACGTAATAATATATAGGGTGTTCCATTTAAAATAACAAAGTTCGTGGCGACTTCCAGTTAACCGGAAGTACAAGAAAATTTAAAGTATTTTAATAAATAAGTACCAAATTATTGCGAAGCCAATACTTTCTGAAATTTTTGTTAGTTCGTAGTTCGTAGAAGTTCGTTAAGTCCGAAAACTTCTAATAACTAGCCAGCTCCGTGGGAAACCCTGTATATCTACATATATTAATTTTTAGTGTATATTACTTACAGTAAACTGCAAGTTTTTACGTTAATGTGGTATCATTTAACGAGATTCCCTTTAGAACACATACGTATGCATGTCAGTAACTATTTCATCAGTTTAATATACTTACATGAATATACCTAATTTAAAGTTAATTTTACAATCGATATTTGCGGGATGTAATAGAGTGCTAGCGGTTTTGTAGTTGGTAAGGTCTTGCATGTACGCGCTAATAATATACATACAGTAGTAGTTGGTGGATATAATATTTTAGAGTAATTATACTCTAAAATTAGTTAGATTTTGCTTGTATTAACAAGCAAAATCTAACAGGCAAATGATAATCGGTGGACGTTATTATGTCCCACAACGTAATGTAGTCCAAAATATTATTATTACCTAAATCAGAATTATCACGATTGCGACTAAGATTAACTAAATTTTTATTTAAACGAATTTACAAAGATTATATCTCGTCTAGTTGCGCTATTATTATAAATGTTAACTATTTTATTAAGAATTTAATTATTACATAAGTATTAAATTAAATTGATAATTGACGTGTTGATTATCGATTAGAAAGTTTTCCAATTTATGCTAGTCAACTTTAATAGCTTTTTAAACTTAATTACATAAATTTCATAAAACGAGTATTGTAAAATGTGCTGTAGCCGAACGAAACTTTTCTCATCTCTCAGGTGATGTTGCATATATGTAGTATTAACTGTTGGGCAAAACCTCATATAAAATGCCAACATTTTTCACTTGATATACCTATAAGCAACAAACATTGAAATCCGCACTTCAATGGTATTGTTACTGCGAGCTAGTGCTTTGTTTTGATTACTTCCAAGATATGAATATGTGTATGACCGAGTTATTCCAGAGTGTTTAAACTCATTACATTTTTGTGCGTTTGACTGCTAAAGTACGCTATGTGCATATTGTATCGGAATATGTCAATGACGTCAATATCACCGTGTAAGCCAGCCGCCGTATACGACCGCATGATGAGGTATTGCACTTGGACACGATGTATACAGGGAATTTTAGTTTCAGGCGTGTACACGAACAATTTATAAAGGCTGCTGAAGCTGCAGACACCACAGACACGCGCAGTTGTACCTATGCTTATAAATCAGCAGGAGCAAAGGGCATCAGAAGATATTAGAATATGTAGATAATACTTCAAAATTAATAAAAACGAATTCTAAATGTTATGTATTGTAACAATGTCCTTAAAACGTTTTCTCTAGAGCATGTCATGCATGTCAATTGCTAGGCTTAGAACAAATACCTAATACTAAAATGATAAATTATTACATATTGTTATTTCACCAATTCCTAATATTAACATGATGTTTCAGAACTATATCATTTAATTAACCAGACCATATCGCTTACGATATGTCACATTTGCTTACGTCAGAGTACCTGTATCCATCTACTTATGACACATTTTACCTACCTGTATACATAATCTTTGTTAACAAGTTTGCGTGCCTTTGCGACTTTCGCGTCTTCTACAAATTGTCACCGGTCACCACTGGAAGTAAACTGGCCATACAACTCGACTGGTTGCGCGTGATGACTTATCGAGTGGTTGTATACCTCGCGTCGGCCGCCTTATACACCCAATCTCGTCAAGTGACTGCACCGATCAGAACTTAGCCCTTGTATTTTAATCACATTACACATCTATGAAACTAACGTGAAACCAATCTATTCCAGTTGATACATTTTGAATACCCTTTCAGAATAGTTTAAGGTGGTAGTTTTGGTTTCGCCGGCTAATTCACTTTAATAAAGTAACTTTGTCTTACATTTTCTGATGCTCAAACAGTAGAAGTTGTACTTTTTATACTACAACTTCTTCAATAATATATCATTATAACTTCTAGTGTTATAGATAAGATATAAAAAAACGCAGCCATAGATGTTGTTCACTATTTTATAGATAGACTTGTAACTGCCATCGACATAATTTGTATTGTATTGTATTTTTACTTATTGCATAATAGTAACATGTCAAAAAAGAAAAACTACAGTCCAAGTTTTACATGATTTCATAATATGTCGATGCAAGATAAATATCGATGCACGTCACTGATCGGAAATTTCGTCAAACACTGCACTGTTGACAACGGTGTCATTAGTCACTGAAATGTTAGGTTATGCTATTTAGTCTAGTGATAGATACAAAGCGGCAACGGTGTACTTTAATACTATAGTTGAGAGAAAACTCTGTTTACGTTAATAGATCATAGTTTGTTAAAATAGTGATTTAATTAATGTAAGTAATAATTTGCGCCAAAGTAAAGGAATCTCAATCATTTATGTCTTCAAATATTAATTATAGAACGCGAATCATATGCATTTTAAACAATTCGTAAATTCGCAAATTTGTATTTTAAAGTTGATGTATGACATTATAACACGTCATAAGTGACATGCTTCGATATTTATCTTGCCTCAATGTTATGTATATGTTACGGTTAAAGCGTTGACTTGGCTAGCTTATAAACCAACTGGATAGTATACAAACTATCCAAATGTCTAGTTATTTTGAGGGAAAATATTTTTTTAACTAAAATAGCTAACCAGTATTGGTTGCTTCGTATACTATCCAGCTAGTTTACAAACTATACAACATTTACCGCCAAAGTACAAACCACAGGTAAAGTACACAAATTAACCAGTGTTTTAGGCTAGTTTACAAACTATCCACAGTAAATGGCTAAATTTTGAACTTAATATTCCTAGTAATACATAATAACTAATTCGTTGGTTAGTATGTAAACTAACCAATTCCCTTTGGTTAATTTTCAGTAACCGGTTCAACCCAAGGTTATCTGCGCTGTCATTGTAAGAAGAGTTGCACAAATAAAAAGTGTAAATTTATTGCTTCGGGATATACGTGTAACAGCAAGTGCCACAATGTGCATAGTGCAACTTGCTCCAATTAATCATATTTTTTTCTTAGTTTGAATGTTTTGAATTTTATTATTACGTATATTTTTATATCATTTTTGTTTGTTTTTTTTACTTATATTCAAGTAGTAATAGCAATGTCATATTGTACCTATAAATAAACTTTATTTCTGACAAAGAATTATTTTACTATCCTAAACTAAATTAACCAAACAGGATTGGTTAGTTTACATATTAACTAACGAGTTAGTCATTATGGATGACTAAAAATAGAAACTTTGCAAGTTATCCAAATACTGTGGCTGGTTTGTAAAGCTAAAAACCCTGGCTAATTTGTATACTTTTCTTGTGGTTTGTACTTTGGCGGTAAATATTGTATAGTTTGTAAACTAGCTGGATAGTATACGAAGCAACCAATACTGGCAGCTATTTTAGTTAAAAAAATATTGTCCATCAAAATAACTAGACATTTGGATAGTTTGTAGACTATCCAGCTGGTTTATAAGCTAGCCAAGTTAACACTTTAACCGTAACATATATACACAGGATGAAGCACCACATTTCCGTTGGTTTATATAAGTACGAAAAACTGTATTTTAATTTTTTTTTCTACTAAAGGTTGTGACGGTCGCTGTCGACGTGGTTGAAATAATTTCAACAATTAAAATGAGAACCTACTCTCAAAACGAAAAAGTTGAAATGATTTTAGTAATCGGAGGGTGTGACGGAAATTGCTTGCTAGCATCAAGAGCTTATACTCAAAAATATCCTAACAGGTATCATCCTGACAGGCGGTCAGTAGAAAATTTATTGCAAGTTTTCCAAAGAACAGGAAGGGTGAGTTATAAGAAACCACAACTGCAAACACCTGTTAAGGCAATGCACAAAATGAGTTGTTGTTGTTATCGTATCTCTGGTGAAAACTCCACATACAAATCGACGTAGAATATGTGAAAACCTTGGAATCAGCAGGCGAAGCGTCGGAAGAACAGGAACAGGGAGCAGAAACTCAGCGTAATCCTCTGGGAAAATCTTTTTATTCTGAAACATTCCCAGGTATTCCATAGAAACTTCAGTAAGCAAAGTACAAAGACTTTGTTAGAACTAAGTACAAACGAACTACGTGTACTTGTGCGTTTTTTCACAAGGCACTGACACATGTCATGACAAGAATAGGTTTAAAAGTTGAAGACTTTGCGGTGCGATATACGAAAATCCAGAACACCTGATATCCAACTGCAAGGTTACTGCAGCAATTCGTGCCAGTTATTTTGGTAAAGATGTCACTGACGAGGGAGAAATACCATCGTTTAAAAACGGCATCATCTTGTGTGTTTACCGGACGAAATTCCATTAATTATATTTATCTTATTTTCCTGATATTTTTTCCACTTCTAGATCAATTACAACACTCTAATTCGAATAAAGGTCAAATTTATTCCAAAACATTTACAATATAATTTGGTTTTCGTTACAACTTCGTCAGTGGAATAAAATTGGCATTTAATTCGTTTCAAATAATAAATAAATAATTAGCCATTCCTATCAACAAAATTATCTACAGACAAAGAAATTCAATGATAATAGGATTATGTTTACAATATAGTGGACAATTTAAGATAATTTTGAAATGTAAATTTATAATCATGAGAATTTAGAATTTATAGTTTATAATCATAAGAATAATGATCCTTATATCAATGTATGTTTTTTGTCAAGCTCTAACAATTCTGTTCAAGGACTAGGAGTAGACAGTTAGATAATTTTGTTGATAGGCATGGCTAGTTATTTATTTATTATTTGACACGAATTAAATGTCAATTTATTATTATTTATTATTTGTTTATTCCACTGACGAAGTTGTAACGTTGCAACCAGATTATATTGTAAAGATTTAATAAATAAATTTGATCTTTATTCGAATTAGAGTATTGTAATTGACCTAGAAGTGGAATATCAGAAAAATAAAATAAGTACAAAAAGGTCATAAAAATGCATGTACTAATTAATTATATTGTACATATACATAGGTAGTTTCACCATAAATATTTGTAAAAATTGAGAAATTTTATTTTTTTTTATTAATTATTACATTTATTAACATGCATAACTTTTTACGCACATGTGATACATATCTTTTAGTTTCGACTTAAACCCTAATAAATTTATCTACTTATCTATTTATGTATGTATCTATCCATAGAATTAATGTTGTTGTTGTATAACATCGGCATTTCTTATATTTTATGTATTTACCAATTGTCCATCACGATACCTAACATTAGGTACGTTTTTGTTCGAAAAAAGACTATTTATAACATTTTCGTCAAATTTTGAAGTGGTTTCTCGTAATTCGATACATCAATTTACGAATCCCATTTAATGAAACACTATGTGTTTACGAAACAAAATGCCGAACTTTATTTCGTAGCTGCTAAAGGAAAAGTGCAAAAGCTTATCATTTGGTTTACTCTTGTATCGTTACGCTGCGAGTAAAAACTTTTGTTTTCTCTTCATCAGAATTATTACTAAAGATTCACAAATATAAAACTTTAATTGTCTTATAAGTATAAAGTCTACCTAGAAACATTGTCGCGTTTGGCTGATTTATTATAATTGTGGTTATGTTAAGATGGCGTTCATCTGCAAGGCGTTGTTTTATACTTATGTATATGTATGCCATACTGTTCGTAGCGCTGAGACTACCACATCGACCTACATATATGTTATAGTCAAATTTCGATATATGTAATTTTAAAATATTACACGAGTACCGCAGTATAGAAGATCGATTTTAAATTATCGTTAATAAATACAATTCTCTCCAGTAAAAATGATATGTATTTGCACCTTGTTCTTTATGATAAAGTCTTTATTACTGGCAATGAATTACTGTTTTTCTGGAAATCATGTTCTCGGTTTCCATTTTTTTCAAATCCAATAGAATACAACAATGTGTTTGGTGTTTCTATTCGTTACCACTGAGTACAGCCGAATTAAGTGCACATTTATTCATAATGAGATACTTTTAGTCTTTATTGCTAGAGTTATACAATTCATATTAATTTAACCCCAGTGAGTCGTTGGGCCGCTTTGTTCACTGTAATCCATTCCCCTATTATATATATCTAACCCATTACTAATTTTGCGTTTTGGATACTTACAAATCAACGGTGACCCTTTAATTTAGTTAAAATCTAGCTAATTTGTATGACAAAGTGCGCATAAAATAGATATTAGCTTTGAAGAAAATTCCTTTGTACATAAGGACACTTCTTTGGCGAACAAAAACAGTGGTATTCATGGTAAGTTAAATCATGAAAAGGCGATGCGAATAAGATGGATGAGGCAAAACGAGATTATCGAGAAGCATCCTATAAATATTTATCTTAAGCTACAGTTCCGTTATCTTAATTCTACAAGCTAGCATCATCTGTGCGAAATATTACTTTAAATTATTTCAATTTATATTTCGAACAAAAGAAAATAAATTTTCCAAACCAAATTGCTTTGGTAACAATAATATTTTGATTGTATCGGTAACGTTACGTAATGTATACAGTTCCTATAGAAAATAAAATTTTGGAGGAATAAAGGCATATGGAACAAGCTAACTATTAGTAAGATGTTTGCTACTAGAATTGAAACCTACACAAATAGACATATCAATCGTAATAATAACAATGCTGCTCTATTTACTAGCTATATATGTACTTACATATGTATTTGTATGTATTTAACTTTATATTTTATAAATATAAAATGCCTGTCTAAAATCTTTCTTCACTGCTATTGATCTGATGAAACAAACCCAGTAAAACCATTCTACAAGTTTGAAGTGGTAATAGATAGTATCAGATTTTCTAAATTGCTATTTATATTGATTGATATACTGATCAATTTTCACGCGCAAAACACTATTACTAAACTTCAGAATGATGTGGTTTTGGATGTTCTCTTTTGGTTTCCAGTACTAGTTCAAAATTTGGAAACTGAAGTTTCTAGCATTACTACCGTTGTAGTGCATGTGTACATTTATGTATGTGAATATGTCGATACATATAATAGAATATATATGAACATGTTGCTTGCCTTACGTTACTTTGTTTACATTCTTTTTAAACCTTGTATAAATTGTTGCATTCAGAGAACTGTATTGGAATGTATGACAACTGGTACGTCCTTAGTGGTGGTACTTCATTTAAAACAAGAGAGAACCAAGAATAAAAAATCAAAATTATTTAGAACTAGGACATGTAAGTTAAACCAAAATTCCTCTTGAAAATTTTTCAACCCTAGCTCCCTCGAATCGATTTAAAATTATCCATTATTTCCGATCTAACCAAGTATGTTTACATGCAAATTACTTAAGGAAATTCTTCGCTCCCGACTTTCTACAACCACTTCCCAAATAATATCGCAAAAGTTTCCTCGTTTTCGCGATGTATACGTTTCTCACATTGCATTACCAGTAAACGTATGTTACGCGAGAACGCTATGAAACTCATCCCAACATTTCCAACAGATATAAATTAAAGTGGGGTCAAGGTGGTTATTTTCCACTTTATATGCGAGCAGCAAAAACTTCTTCGCATTCTTCCTTGTTACGAAAGAGATGAGTTATTTTTCATCTGAACATGGCAAATGTCCCAAACCAAATAGATCCACCTTACAATCTTACGTATACCTACTACGATTTCACTCCCATGGGCTACTATATTATAAACTAAAAGTTTCATAAAATCTATAATAGAGAGGTGTGCATGTACGTACATGTACATATACGTAAATTGGTATTACTATTTTTATGTTTGGTCTGTTTAGCTTAGCAAATACATTGAAGTAATTATGTTCCCGGTTTTTTCTCTAATCTATTTTTACGGTTTTATGTTACAGCAGTAGCATAGCTATAAGCATACGTCAATTTTGAACTATTATTTTAGGTACGAACTAGAACGAATAATAAAATCGTAACATTTGCTAAAGTAAGATATTCCATAAATATTTACTTAAACGTAAATGAGGAAAGCGGAATTATACACTATACATACTTCACAAATCAATATAATGTTCTCCTATAGCTACCGAGATCATATTTACAACGCTACATTTTTACATAATATCAAAGATGCAAATATGTATTTTTATATTTAGGTACTATTAAATGTAGATATTAAGTTAAAATTAATTGCATTACTTTATTATTATATTAAGATATATTTAACACTACATATATTTACGCAGACAGATATATAGAGAGTTACGCACAGTCTTACTTACTTAATACTGGAATCCATCTACCTTTCTGTGTAGGGTTATGCCGAATTCAGTCTACAGCCAACAGAATATTTTAAGTGGGGTTCTAGAGGTGATAACATCTTTGTAAGTAGTATAACTTGAAGAACATAACAGATACAATAGTGTCCTGCCAGCCCTTTTTATAGAAAATTTTGTGTTTTACAAAAAGGGCATTAGACATTTTTTGATAATTTGCGCACTTAAGGCTGCGTCTGCGAAAAATGTAACGTTTTCATACTATCTTTCCTTTTTTCGCAGACGAAGCCTCTACCGGGCAAGTTATCAAAAAAATTGTAAGACCTTTTTGTAGAGCGTCAAATTTTCCCCGAAGAACACTGTTTTATCTGTTATGATCTTCAAGTTATACTATTTACAAAGGTGCTCTAATTTTTACCTCTGTTTACCTAGTCTAGCTATTGCTCACGCATTCCAATTAATTATTATTTCACTTGCTACATATTACCCCCCGATATACAACCCTCGACTTCTTCCGATTCTCTGCAATTTTGGCAACCATTTCCTATCGCACCCCTCTGTGTTCTGCTGTTCTCCTTCATCCATCATTCCAAGACACAGTGGAGCTCCTTTCTTTCTATTGCTCTAGGTTTGTGCAGTTTCTTGGTTAATCTGTTTTCACTCATTCTTGACATATGTATGTTTCATCCATTTTTTGATTGAGATTTGGTGTGTCTGCTATTTGTAATGTATCTCTATATACTTGGTTTCTTGTCCTATCCATTCTTGTTCTGTTCCCCTTAGGAAATTCATTTCTATTGCATTTAGTCTATTTTGGTGCGTCTCTGTTTTGCATCCAAAAGTCAGTATCTTTCGTACCATTGTTATTTTTGCTATGTCTTCCCCAAAACTGCACTTTCATAGCGTTAAATAGTTTCCCCGTTTTGCAATATTTTGATACTACTATTATTGACCCCAGATATTTAATTTTTTCCACTTTCTTGCCCACTGAAAATTAAGTAGGATAATATTTTGACTCACTTCATCCATGCAGTCTCACTCATCAAAAACTGAGGCTTATTTGCAGTTGGCCCTTCTACGTTAGACACAAGTCGAGGCAGCGTTGTTGTTAACTTGTAGTTTTCTTGGTCGACAACTAGATTTGTCTCCAGAAAATTATACTGCCGTCCAGGGTACTTCGCGTAAGTTGTCAATTTTCCTAGGAACTACTCTTTTGGCTGGGAAAATGACCTGGTCTTCTTTGTTACTAGGATCGGGATGTATTGCTTTGGATGCCTCACTACGCATAGACCCACTGAAAGGTCTTGATAAAACGAAATACATCCGTGCATAGCGAATATGGAAGGCACTGCAGATGTAATTTTTTTCAAGAAATCTATAAATATTAGCGATTAATTTGAAAATACTAAAATGGATAACACATCAAAATGAAATATTTATTCCTGAAATAAGTACCTTTGCATTATTATATTCTGTTACATTTTTTTTTATGAAGTATTGTTTAAAATATTATCCAGGATGTTTAAGTTAAAATACGAGAGTGACCTTGCGATAAAGGTATATTTCCACACAGATTTCGTAATATTTACCAATCTAGTGTATCGCTAAATTTAGCTCGTCACTAATTAGTCAATTATAAACTAACAACACGTTCTTACACAGTATACACACAGTTTATAGTAACTTTATTTTAATTTTGTTTAATCGAATGATTTTATTCGTTAGGTATTTAGTTTTTACTAAAATCGAATAAAATTCGAAAGCCAGAAAGGATTCATAGATTACGCGCAAAATCTGTAAACGTAATTAAATAAACACCACAATTCTCGAGAGAGTAATAAAATCCGACATGCGTGAATTTGTACACTAGATGTTATAGAACATGACATCAATGTTAATTTTATTAATTGGGTTACCAAATGCGTTACCAACTTAACAGGATAATAGGCTCAGCGAAGATGTAAGGACTAAGAGAAGTGCCAGCAATTAATACAAAGTCGAAATAAACTTGTAAACGAAAATAATACGAAAGCCTTGTACTTTCCAGTAGGGCGGTACCAGTAATCAAGCGATACCACATTTTATTTCAAATAATTTCACAGAATAATATAAAATTTTATAGATGCTTTACAGAAAACTCGGTAAATAGAGAGTCAGATAATATTAAGTAACAAGTGGATGGCGCATAAAGCGGAAAAGCAATTAAAACGGAAAGCAAGAACTTGGCTAGGTCCACCGTTACGATTGTATAGTTTAAGATAGCTTTATTGTTATTGAGGGAGGCAATGATATTGTCGGAATCCATTTGGTTCTATGTAGTAAAATGTTTTCCATTTAAATTGGCAATTAAAGCTAAGTTTTCAGCTGAATTCTCACGTATGTGTTAATTAGTAAATATTTTTTTTCTTCTTCCGTCTATCTGATTTGTATTATTCGTTCCTAAAAATAGCTTTACTAAAACAAAAGTTTCGGAATTCTCTAAAATTTCTCAGGACAAAGCGATTATGTTATTCCGCAGCTGCAAAACAAGCTCCACGAAATTGACAACATAATCCTTATGCAGGATAGAGTACCCCCGTACACTTTCCCAATGAAAAAATGGTTAACCAACGTTTTCCAAAATCTTTAATCTTTAAATCTTTGTTCAGCAAAAATTTCGCAAATTCATGGCCACCAAGATCACCTGATCTTCACTTAGCGGATCACTGGCTGTGGAGTTATTTAAAAAGCTTAGTGTTTTAAAGACGCCCAACAACGCCAGAAGAAGTAAAGACAATATTACGTAGCAAATTGGTGCAATTCAACCACAAATGTTACGGAGTGCTGTGTACAATTTATAATATATAATATATAATATATAATATATAATATATAATATATAATATATAATATATAATATATAATATATAATATATAATATATAATATATAATATATAATATATAATATATAATATAT
>SMLS01056017.1:0-14262 GCA_004785975.1 Popillia japonica
CGTAAGTACGCCGTTGACTGTAATATAAAACGAAACCGTTTAATTAAACTGGCGAAAATTGAATTCACAGGGTGTAACGAGGCATAATATAAAACACGGTCTTCCAACACTTCAAGGCTTCTTGTCGGATGTATCAATTTGCCAAGTCTTATAAAAATTGATTGTAATTTTATAAAAGAGTATAAATAAAAATAATCGTAAGAATTTTTGACAGAATAATATGGTTAGTAACGGTTAGATGGGAATCAAATAGAACAACAGTTCTTTTACAAGTACCTGTCTAGGCATAAGTGTTTGATTACCTAATCAAAGATGTACGGATTTTTGGTCTCCACAAAATTTATCACAGAGCATTTTCCTAAATTTAATCTAATTTCATTTTCCGTGCACCAACTACTAATTAAATTCATGTTCTTTTGGAGACAAATGCAGTCTGAAATCAAAGTAATTTCTAAGTACATCTACCATAGCCAGGGATTTCTCGCTTAACAGCTGAAAATATTCCTGTGAGGCACCTACAGACCAGTTCCCTCTCCAAGCCTCAGTGGGATTTAAACCCTCTCTGGTGAGGTTCATCGCAGAGACGACAGGTACTGCGAATGCAGCCCATAATGATTTTCATGGTTGCATTTAGAACGATGTCGACTTTCTTATTGTGGGGGCAGTTCGACCATATAAAGGTACAGTATTCCGCTGTGGAGTCTTCAGTTTTTTTTGGACAGTTTAGACAGGTGGCTATTGTAAGGCAAGGTTCTGTGAAGTGTGATTCCGAGGTATTTTGGACAGATTTCATATGGTAGAATAGCTTCATTAAAAGCGACTTTTTTCCAATGTTGGATGTAAATATGTACACTATGTAACAAAATTATTCACATCCCAGGTTTCTGCTGGCAATTTTAAGAAAAACACAAATTTGAATAAGTAAAAACGTAAAGCAAAAACCAAAAAATATATATTGATTCCTTTGTAACAAAGCGTAACAAGAAACAATAATTTATTTTCCTAAGGGTCAGGAAACATCTTTTTTCTCCACTGAAGTCTTATTTTTTTGTTCTTTTGTGATAAAAAAAGCTTTCTGAGCGCAATATTTCTCTTAAATCTACTGTCTTTTATAAGCCAGGGCACTGTTTGGGTTGAAATTTCAACTCCAAATAGGCTATTTATGGTATTTATGTTAGCTGCTATTTTTGGAGCATATATTTAACGATCTTTTTGCATTTCTCTAACTATCATTGAGTCTAATCTTGCTGTAGTGTTGTCCTTTCGCCCTGTGCCACCTATATTTTGAATTTTATATGCTTTTTAAATTTTTACACAATACTTGCCACACTATTTTGGTTCACACAAAGCTTGAGACTAATTATTTTTACCCAAAACCTCTATCATGTAATTCTAAAATTTTCTTTCTTAAATCAACGCCCTACTCTTTGGTTTTTTGTCATTCTAATGCGGTAATGGTTTTACGATGACTAACAATAAGTTATTCTTTAATATGAATACCTTACAAACGAGATCGTTTAATACTAAAAAAAAGGCGACTTTATGTAAGGGTGTGAATATTTGTGTTAACAGTATGAAAAAGAACTTGCCCGTTTTTTTTCGTTATAGCAAAATAAATAGCTATTTGATTACCGTTTATTGCAAGGAAATCAATACGCATTTTGTTTCGTTTTTACTTGACTATGTCTCACATTTCTTCTTGATGTTACATGAAGACAGCTGAGGTGTGAATAATTTTGTTAGATAGTGTATACAGGGTGTCCGCGAAATACAAAGCATGCTTTTAAGGGATGATAGCTACAACGATTTAGAACCAAAAACATATAATACACCTTGGGTCTATCTGTAAGCGTAAACGAGGAAAACAATTATTTCTCATGTCACAAACTTCGATGCATACTGTACACCGGCAGCTGATCAGTGCAAGATTTACCCGACGATTACAGGCGTGTGTTGCAACACATCCAGCCTTTTCTGTAATACATTTTCTCCTGTCTCTCAAAAAAGTACTTTCTAGGACCACCAATTTATCACAAATAATAGAAAAGAACTTAATTTTATAGTAGTTAATAGTAGCCTTTACGAAAGAGCTTAAAGCGCCATAACATAATTGCAATAATTACATTATTTTCGTTCAATGCGACTTTCCCTCAACTTAAATTTTCATTTACCGATCGGAGGCTGCTATTAAATACGCCCTTTTCACTCTAACTTCAACATAACATCGATTTTATTGTCATAACATTATTAAAAAAACGCAAAGGTACCTTTATTTTAAAACGTATGGCCATCGACTTTGTACGATACAAGTTCAAGGTCGTATAAACAGATGATGCTTGGCTTACATCTGCGCTTCTAATGAATACGAGTATAGTGTGGTGGAAGAGAAATGACACCACGCTTCAATTTCAAAGTATGAAATAATTCGTTTTCATCGTTGTTTTCAGTTATTTTCAACCCTAAATTTTTGATATGGGTTTTTGGTTATTTAAGAAGCAATATGGATGAGTTTTCTTGTACAGTTTGACCAAATAAGGTTTTTTAGAAATAATTTTTTTTCTCGTCTACGCTTACAGATAGATCCAAGGTGTATTATATGTTTTTGTTTCTAAATCGGTGTAGCTATCATCCCTTAAAAGCATGCTTTGTATATCGCGGACACCCTGTATATTAAATAACAATGGACCCAAGTTTATACCGTGTGGTACACCAGAAGTAATTTTAAATGGGTTTGCTATAAAGCCATTCTAATGCATGTAGCAGAATCTTCATCAAAATAAGATACATTAAATCAGTTACCTTACTGGAAAAACCCGTGTCACCCAACTTGTGTGTTAGCAAACAATGTTAAACAAGCTTCTTCAGAACTTTTCCAAAGATTTCTTTTTTAGAAAAAAAAAAGGAAAGTTTTTAGAAAAAAGTAAACTTCTGAAGAAGCTGATAGCATAATCAGCGAAATGTCAAGCCAAAAAGCATTTACACGACAACACCCGGAAGACATATCTACTATGGATTACGGTCGTGAAAGCCTACACTCCACTAATGATTTACAGTGTTGAAAGCTTTCGGTATAAATTACATCTACACTTGTACATTGCGTAATTTCCACAAGATTATTAATGGTAGAAGGTCAAAAAACGATCCATGGATCATTGGATAGATGAGACTTCATGTTGTGAAAAAGTTTGCTATGCAGTAGAGCTTTAGCGGAGTTAGTTAATCGAGGTAATTCTACCAATAATTCGGAAAACTACACGATCCAATTATTAAATTGTATATGGCAGCTAGAGGTTCCGCAGATATACATGAACAATCCCGAATTAGTCCATCTTGTCCAGCTGTTATGCTAGATTCGAGTTTACTAATACTGGCTTAAAAGTCTGCATATGAGAGTGGTCCAATTGTGTAAGAACTAGATCAGTGTTTTTACATGTTTTCTGAGTCGTCTAAAATCTTCAAGGTAAGAATTTATCTACGCTTATGCAATTTTCTAAGGTAGTGATCTGTCGGCTTTATAGATTTAATAATTTGGCTGTTGTATCAAGGTAGATCCATTGTATCATTCCTGAATTTGCATCTACATACACTAACGTCCATAATTATTTGCCGACCCTTACTAAAACGTAGCTTTGTGTGCCACACCAATATAAAATAAAAGAAATCGACGAAAATAATTAAATATTCCGCCGAATGATTTCTTGACACAATCTGGGCATTCTTAATTTCGGCAATGTTAATAGGTCTATGTGTCTCCACGCTGTTTGTAGTTTGCCCCGCAATGTTCTTGTAGATGTAGGACCCGGTCGTCGAATTTGTCGGTCGAGATGGTCCTATAAAGATCGAGGGGGTTGATGTCTGGATTATGTGTGGACCATTTCATAATTGTCAATCTCCCATCATATTCCATTTGATAGAGGTAATGGCATATTTTCAAACTGTGTTTCGGTTCCTTATTCTGCTGAAACACGAAATTTTCACCGATTATGCGTGTCCCTGATGGAATGGCGTGCTGCTCCAAAATTTCTTTCTTTAATATCCCATCGATACGCAATAAATCCTCTACGGTAGTCGTCGCAAAACACCTGCAAATCATGACCGAATCTCCCTCATGTTTAACTGTAGGCACCACACAGAATTTAGCCACTCTTTCTCCAGCTGATCTCCTAACAAATACCCTTCTTCTCGAAACAAAAACCTCAAATTTAGACTCATCAGTCCACGACACACTTTTCCACTGTTCGATGGTCCAATTTAACCGTTTAGTCTTATTTTGCTTGGGTAACAAAGACATTTTAGAGCAAATCTTGCATGTAAACTAGCTACATTTAAGCATCCCTTAACGGTGGTCCTACAGATTCCTTTCCGGCGATTTCTTCTACAAATTAGTCAGTGTTCTAATTTTAGGCCGTCCTGACCGTATTTTGTTTAAGATACTGCCAGTACTTTTAATTTTTTTTTTAATTGCAGTCTAGAAGTTAGAAGTACATGTGAATTATCGCATTTTCTTAATGATATTTGTATTGTGGATGCACCAAGAAATAATATATTATTATGAAGCTATACCCAAATATACAGGTGGGTAAATATCACAGGCCTGTGTTGGTAAAATTGTCTGGATTTTATACAGTGATTTCAATAGATTTTTTGATGCTGAAAATGGAAAAATTAGTTACAAAATTCCATCCCGTAAGGTTTTTTTACAATCTGGGGTTTTGCGACCTATCTGCATATATTACTCTTTTTGTAAAGGACAATTTTGTTAAACCGTTGTTTAAATAAACTACTACATTTTTTTACTTATGATGATGCAAGAAGTTGATATTCAGAATAAACATACACTAGATTTATGATAAAGAACTTAATAATAGAAATAATTGAGCAGGAAAGTTTACAGTAAAAAAACAACAAAGAAACCTTACAGATTTTGTAAAAAAAGTATATTTCCCATATTTTGATGTGAAATGAGGACACCAAGACAAACCTTGGGCTCCTCATAAGGTTTGTTCAGTGTGTGTTGAAGAGGTTCGCCAGTGGTCACAAGGTAAAAAACAGTCTTTTTGCTTGGGAGTGCCTATGGTTTGGAGAGAACCGATCAATCATAGCGGTGATTGTTATTTTTATTCGTGTGTAGTACACGGATTCAATTTAAAAAACAAAAAGGACATCGTTTACCCAAACCTTCGATTCGCAACGTCCTATACCTCATGAACCAGAAGTACTTGTTCCTTCACTACCAGATACATTAGATGATGTATCTGATGATGAAAAGGTTTCACATACATGCGCAAGTGAACTGGATGATGGAAGTGATCACTATGATACTGGAAGTGATGAGCCAAAACTGTTTGACCAATCTGAATTTAATGATTTGACGAGGGACTTCCTAAGGACTCATCTGAGCTTTTAGGCTCAAGGTTGAAAGATGCACTAGTTTTCTGTAATGATGTACTCGGGCTCATGGAACAATTCCACATAAAACATAATGATTCTGATTGGAGACTCTTTATTGACTCGTCAAAAAGGAGCCTTAAGGCCGTTCTTCTACACAATGGAAGTAAATATGCTTCTGTACCAGTGGGCTCAGTTCATTTAAAAGAGTGTCATGAAAATCTTGAGCTACTTTTAATTAAAGTTCGTTATAAAGATCAAGGCTGGACAATTTGTCGTGGTTTGGAAGTATTTTGTTTGTTACATGGACAACAAAGCGGTTATATTAAATATCCTTGTTTTTTGTGTGAGTGGGATAGTCATGATAGAAAGCAGCAGTATTGTAAAAAGATGTGGCCACCAAGACGAACTTTACAACCTGGAATGAAAAACATTGAGAGAAAAAGTTTAGTAGACCCGAGCAAAGTGTTTCTTCCTCCATTACATATAAAACTAGGGTTAATGAAACAATTTGTGAAGACATTAAAAAAAGACGGAGAGTGTTTCAAGTATAAAGGAGAGTGTTTTTGTTGAGCCGGATATAAGAAAGCTAAGGTGAACATTTTGAATCTAAAATGGAGGAATCAGAAAAACAAGCATGGACAGCCTTCAAAAATGAGGTTACAAATTTTCTTGCCAACAAAAAACATGAAGATTATATAATAAAAATATTATTAACCTTAGACTGTAACATGAGTTTCAAGGTGCATTTTCTAGATTCGCATCTCGACTACTTCCCTGAAAATCTTGGTGCAGTAAGTGAGCAGGGGGAAAGGTTACACCAAGATCTAAAAGAGATGGAGATAAGATACCAAGGAAGATGGAATATAAGCATGATAGCTGATTATTGTTGGATGTTAAAAAGAGATGGTCCACTACGAGATTACAGAAAAAATATCACAAAAAGGAGTATGGAAGAACAAAGGAAAAGATATTATAAGGACTTGTAAAGACATAAATAGTATTTTACTGTTTCTTTTCATTAGATTTAATGATATTTGTAAGTAATTTTGTTTTTTATATCCTTTGTAAATAAATTCAAAATGTAACTAAAAATTATTTTTAATTTAAAAAAAATATAATTTGAAGACTTTTTGTGAAAAATCCTTACGTGATGGAGAAAATTAGAGTTCATATTTGGATTCAGCACCCAAAAACACATAAAAATCAGCTATCAAATTTAAAACAATTTTTAGAAAGTTAAAAAACGCAGACCTGTGTAATTATAGACGCTAGTGCATAACAGTATCAATTAAAGAATTCGAATGCAAGACTGGAATATCAGCCAAACAAGTGGCATGTACGCCACTGGAAAAAGTTACCAGTACAGCAGTTTGAAGATACATATAACACGAAAGCCAAGTGTCTGTGAGGAGTGTAGCACCAGTGTAAAAATTTGAGGATAACGAATAGATGTTTTGAAGTTTAGTCCAAAGAGAAAATAAAGAAATAAATACCAACAATTTCATGTCCATTTTTTGTTTGATCTCCAACTGGGGATTACACGAATTCCCCTAGTAATTTGTCCTGCTTATAGAAACGCTAACGCGCTTGTTTCTATATTAATTCCACCGCTGTGATGTTGTGATAAAGCACTCGCTGGCATCTTTAATATTGACCGTATGTAAATTTATTATTTTCACTAGACTAGATTCACTAGACTAGACCCAAGTATCCCCTTTCTCAAAGAAGACGAAATCTAAAATATCTAATAATGCTTACAACGGAATTTATAGGCGCCTCCAACCAGAGATAGAACAAATTTGATCAACGTGATTTCCGTTATTTATTAGAAAAAAAAATGAATTTAATTTTGACTTTAATACTTGCGAAATCTAATCAAGATCGTGTATCGAAATCGTCTTCAGAAATTTATGACATCTTTACCGGTTAAAGCGAAATATGCATGTTTAACCGGGGACATTATACCTGGTGGTGATTAATGTGGGACAGGCGGTGTGTAAAGTCTAATACGGGCGACAACTCAGACCGAATTAAAAATTCACTACAGCGTTCGCTTAAATGGAATAATTAACTTCGAGCCGCGAGCAACTCGAGAACGTTTTAACTTCGCGATTGTACGCGATCCTGTCATTCTATAGCATGTACGGCACAAAAGAGTTAGCGATAACTTTCTGCGACATCAAAATTTCAAAAATCGTTTAGCTCCAAAGTTAATGGCGCTTAAAGAGTTTACATGGAGATTGTGCCTGATTAATTTTAATGAAATATAAGATGGGGAATTATATAGGGTGTTCCTAAATATTATAGACATACGGAAGGAACTAATTCTTTGGCTTATTACATGATTAAAAATTCATTTCAACTCTTGCAGTTTTCGAGAAGTTTAGCTGAGATATACTGCGTTGGCCAAAAGTATTAGGCACCCTTAGAAATATCATAAATTATAGAACATTTGGCTCATAAAAAGTAAAACGTATGCATTTCTAAAACTTTAATAAAGACTTTGAACGGTCTTCTTTTGTTATTATTTGAAGGAACAGGTATTCTCCTGGGATTATAATAGTACTTCAACACAATCTTATTTTATACAAAATGCCAAAATCTAGTGAGGTTACATACGAAAAACCTGTGAAAATCCAAGTTTTATACGAACAAGGCAAGTCCTAAGTGGAAATATCTAATTTGGCAAAATGTTCGCGGTGTGCCGTGCAGTCTGCACTCAGAAGGTTTAGTGGGGCAGGACCACACTTTAACAAACCAAAATCAGGAAGAAAACGAGTGACTGCTGATCGCCAGGGTCAAAAACTTGAACAAATCACTTGAAAATCGCAGAAAAACTTTGTCTAAACTTGGTACAGCTCTGTCGGAGGAGGTTGGAAAACCCATTTCCGCTGATACTGCAAGAAGAAGAGTTGTAGAAGCGGGCCTAAGAGGTTGTAAAGTCAGAAAGAAGCCGTGGCTCACAGACAACAACAAAAGATATCACTTACAGTGGGCTCTCCGATATCAAAACTTTACAGAGCAAAATTGGGAAAACGTTCACAGGTATTCGAAACACCACGTATGACATTTCTGAGGCGTCGACTTGGCGAAGAATACGACCCCGATTATGTACTATCCACTGTTAAGCACGGAGAGGGAAACATTATAATCTGAGGATGCTGGCGTTGGCAAAATGTTAGTTTGTGGAGGTCGTATGAACAGCAAAAAGTCCGTTCACGTACGTGTTAGATTCTGTATTGCGGCCTTCATTAACACGCATTTTTGGTGACACCAATATGAATGGAATCCAATTCCAACAAGACAATTCCCATTGTCAAATCAGCGTAATGCGTTGATTTCGTGACAACAACTTCGTCTTGTTGGATTCGCCTGCCCAGTCCCTAGACCTAAATCCCAGTGAACATCTTTGTAGTATTTTAAAGCGCAAACTCAAGGGGCACACCATTACATCCAAGCTAGGCTTTAAAAACGTACTGCTTCAGGAATGGAGTACCACAGACTGGGAACAGTGCGCAAAACTAATTCGCAGCATTCCTCAAACAATTGCTGCCGTCATAAAGGCAAAGGCTGGACCCATAAAATACTGATAAAATTATTTAAATTAAAGAATAAACACATATAAAAGAGAAAAACAGTTTATAATTTGCTCCTACACAGCCTCAACTAAAAAATCATAGGGTGCCTAATACTTTTGACCAAGGCTGTAGAATATAGGTGACGCTGTAAGCGCTATCTAAGTAGCCATGCTGAAAGGTTGAGAGAATTTTTGGGAGATATGTTTTCAGTAGTTTTTCCTACTGTACCTCCCCTAAACTTTATTGCATAAAATACAAAACCAATGTTTTGTACTTCTTTCTAAACATTCACAAACACACACATTCAATTTTTCAGCAAAACAAGTAAGTCTTCATACTGTAAAGGCAATTTGAAAGTTGACCACAGAAAAAGAAAGAACCAATCAAATTATTTTCAATTAGACCCGCCCCACCTTTGAAGATGTTTTTCTAGAATTTCATATTCAATTTTTTCATCTCATATGTGGTTATTATGTATATTGAATTCTTTGAAAATTGGATTCGTTGTGCAAAGGATTTTATAATCAAAGTTTGCCTAGAATACTTGCCTCCAAGTTACGAGTTCAAATACAAATTGATAAATAAACATAAGAAGTTCCCAAAACAACGCCTTAGAAGAAATGTTGTGTTCAAGAAATGTTCTTTCTCGATAATAGTCGCAGAAACGAAGAAACTTCAAGGATGATAAAAAGTTTTCGTAAGAAACGCCGCACCACAAAAAATTTCAGCAGAAAACAGAGAATATGACATCTAATTCCTCCAAATTATTCGTAAATTTCTTCTCTACGACTACTGTCCTAACAAAATCTATGAGTCCTATAAGTATACGTTACAGAATCTAGGTGGGAACGGCTGATGGTGGCAATGTTGGGCCTCAGAAGTGCATTTAATTTTCTGTGGCAACTGAAGCTCAGTCACTAATGAGAGACTCTAGAAGAACTAAATCTCAAATGATTTCTTTGATAGCTAACGAGAGAGAGCAAAATACAACTGGACTAATTGAAAAAATTGCTTTTTATCAATTGGTCTAGTTGTCTTCTTACAGATTGGTTTCCCTAGGTACCGAAATTACTTGTTGTTCAGGTAAATAGTGGAATTTCCAGATTAAATTCGGAGAAAAATGGCAAAAGGATTTAATTTACGTTAAAAAAATGAATTTATGAACATAATAATAATAATAATAATAATAATTCATGCCTTAGCATCCCCCAACAGCTTGCGCCAATTACAGGGGGCATCGGCTGGCCATGAGTTACTATTACGCCTGCGGCTGTAGACCGACTTAAGATGTTATCTTTCCGCATTTACCGTGGAATTTGGGAAACTACAGAAAACCAAATTCAGAAAGATCGCACCGGATTCGATCCCGGTACCCCCAGACTGTGAAGCGAGCGCGCTAGCCACTGCGCTACACAGCCGGCGATAATGATATTTGCGCTTCGCACTTGGGCCACTCCCACCACACCTATCTTCGGTAAGTGTCGACGGCCAAAAGCAGATCTAAACTAGGTAAGCTGTTGCCAAAACCAGGTTTAGCTGTCTAGCTGTTGCTAGATTTTGCAAACAGTTGGTTTAAACCTGGTTTTGGCAACAGCTTATCTGGTTTAAATCTGGTTTTGGCCGCCGATAGTGGTGGTACCTAATTTTAACAAATTATTTACCTTACTATACAGTAAAATCCTTTTTTAATTGTCTCATTTCATCCTCAATACATCATCAATACATTGCATTAGGTTTAGTTACTATTTTATTGTTGTTACTATCTAGTTGGACATATGAAGAGACCTACAAATTGAGTATCTTTTCTTCCAGCAATTTCTTAGCGATTAGATCCTAAGTTTCTTAAACCACGGCACTTCGAGGTTATGTATGCTTTGAAGACTGCTCTTAGTGACATGCAGAGGAAATTTAAAGACCAATTTGGACGTCTTGTTAGTGTACATTAGATTCAAGTGTAATGCCTAGCTTTTCCAGTTATTGCCTGAGGGACTAGATTAATGGAGTCAGATTTAATTGGCCCATGATGCTAAATAATCTGAGAATTCTGTTCACTTATTCAAAACTTCATCCAGGGAAATAAATTGCTTAGAAATTTCCAAGAACCAAGCAGAAACAGACTAAGTCCGTGTTCTCACAAATTTTCTTACAAGGCATTGCCACCGTGGGAAACACATGGCAAGGATAGGTTTGAAACAGAATATCGATTACAAGGTTCTGTGAGATGGAAGATGAACGTCCGGAAAATCTGACATCAAAGTGCACCCTCAGTGTAGAAAATCCAAGCCAACCAGCTCAGCAAAGACGTCATAGAGGAGAAAATTCAGAGACCAGTTTGGACGACTTGTTAGTTTGAATTAGCTTCAAGTGTAATGCCTAGCTTTTCCAGTTATTGCCTGAGGGAATAGATTAACGAAGTCAGATTTAATTGGCCAATGATGTTAAGTAATCTGAGAATTCTATTTACTTATTCAAAACTTCATCCAGGGAACATAAATTGCTTGGAAATTTCCAAGAACCAAGCAGAAACAGACTAAGCACGTGTTACAAATTTTCTTAGAAGGTATTGCCACCGTGGGAAACACATGGCAAGGATAGGTTTGAAACAGAATATCGACTGCAAGGTTCTGTGATGTGGAAGATGAACGTCCGGAAACCCTGATATCAAACTGCAGCCTCAGTGTAGGAAATTCAAGCCAACTAGCTCAGCAGAGACGTCATAGAGGAGAAATACCTTCTTTGAGTCATGAAAGCTATTGCAGTTTATTAAAGCTGTTAGACTGGACGAGAAGGTAGAGTTACAGGAAAACTCAAGCAACTGACAGCTCATTTAAACAAGCACAATAGACCAATAGCTCCAAGTACAAGGGCACCCTTAAATTAAATCTCAAATCTACAAATCTACCTAACCATACCATAATAATCAAATAAACATAAAAACAGTTTTACAACATTTAAATCCAGTCGTTAAATGCGCAGCTCTTATGACATATTTCAATTATATAGGTAAACGAACATAAAAAAGCATCAAATTAAAGTTCGCACGATATTTCCTCGTCCGTAAAGGTTACCTGGAGCATAATGATTTTTTCTTTTAGAAACGAGCGTTAAATATAGATCTCCACTTTCAATATAATTGCAAAGCTGGGACGCCCGTTACGCGTTAAGTTTCGTAAGTCTTTACCGATGTATGCTGTACGTGAGTCGAGAATGTACCTTTCATATTTTTGTATAGAATCAAAAGACCCTAGTAATTATTTTAATAATTCACCAGTAAATACGCCGCGGAGTGTGAATAATATTCCGTATTTTATAGGAGGTGGGAAGAGAGGAGAGACACGTGTGTGTATCCGCACGGAAAAGCAAGGGCTTCTTTCATTTAGTCCTGTACAGATGAATTTCTGAATTCAATTCGGGTCCGCGTATTCACTTCAATACGTTCCGTATTTAGAAACGAAGCAGCGTATAAGATGTGCAAATTAATGATGTTTAAATTCATTACGACACATTATTTATAATTGAAACGAAACGACCAAAAAACGGGGAGAAAATCCACCATATTTTTCACATTCGTACGGAATTGTAGGTTATCGTCCGATAATAAAACCGGAAACGACGTCGGATTTGGAATTCATATTTGCCAAACGTTGAAGAGCTGTGTGTATAGCAGAAACCGAAAATGCCTCTCATCATACAAATGTTACGTAGTACTACGACCTCATCTTTGTGTAGCGCATTTCCATCCCGAGAGGATCCAGTGGGATATATCGGGGAGAGCCTTTACTACGGATCAATGCAAAAGAAGCGGTACTAAAGACACGAGAATACAATGTCGTTTCCTGGTTTTGTTGGGTTGGTACGTTAGGAAATGGAATTTTTATGGTTCGGTGGGAATATGACTTTGATGGTGGAGACTTTAAATGAAATTAAAGTTGATTGCTTTGCATTTCGAGTATAAATTAGAGTATTTCAAGACAACCCATTTCTTCTTTGTGAGACTATAGTCTCATTGCTTATTATGACTATTCATTAAAAGCCGTCCAAAGAAATTTGCTTCTGTTATCTTCTCAAGAAAGAAAACATAAAGTCCATCCATTTAGCAAAAACTCTTCTGATTAATGAAGAGGAACTTTTTTCTATCTCTTCCACCTTCTCCAATTCTTGTAACTCTTCAGTTGTCACTTTACCATTTGGATATCTATCCACCACTAGTTTTGTCCACATCACCGTCTACATCCAGGTCCATGCATGTATGTGGCGAGAGGAGCAATCTACCCTTATTATAAATACGCCCTCATTTCTTATTATGACCTTTCATTCAAAGTCGCCCAAAGAAATTTGCTTCTATCTCCTCAAGAAGGAAAATTTTGAAAAGCCCATCCATTTTGCAACAATTCTTCTGGTTAATGAAGAGGAAGTTTGTTCTATCTCTTCTACCTTCTGCAGTTCTTGTAACTCTTCGTTGTCACTTTACCATTTGGGTATCTCTCCACCACTAGTATTTTCCACATCACCATCTACATCCAGGTCCATGATTGTATGTGGCGAGAGAAGCAATCTACTCTTATTATACCCTCATTGCTTATTACGACCTTTCATTAAAAGTCGTCCACAGAAATTTGCTTCTGTCATCTTCTCAAGAAGGAAAATTTTTAAAAGCCCATCCATTTTGCAAAAATTCTTTTGATTAATGAAAAGGAAATTTGTTCTATCTCTTCCACCTTCTCCAGTTCTTGTAACTCTTCAGTTGTTGCAATTTGCTTCTGTCATCTTCTCAAGAAAGAAGACTTTTAAAAGTCCATCCATTTTGAAAAAATTCTTCTGATTAATGAAGAGGAAGTTTGTTGTATCTCTTCTACCTTCTCCAGTTCTTCTAACTCTTCAGTTGTCACTTTACCGTTTGGATATCTCTCCACCACTAGTTTTTTCCACATCACCATCTACATCCAGGTCCATGCATGTATGTAGCGAGAGAAGTAGTCTAGTCCACTGTAGAAGACAGAGATTTGACATTCTTTTTAGTCACAAATTTTTTCAAGCAAAATTTATTGTGCTAAGAGAACGGTAGAGCCAAGCATTGTCAATGAATGTCTGATATTAAATCATCTTTTCCAAATTTTTTCGGGATTATATCTGTGTCGGCGGTCACAGAAGACCAACTCTGGAATAAGGTTTTTCGGCATTATTTATGATCTGCTGATCTATGGATCCAAATAAGTCCCATTCAGACAAGACAAAATAATTGAAGCTTGTTGAGTGATTGGGAGCATTAGCCGTTACCAGATGAGCTTCCAGA
>ML216814.1:2383-13845 GCA_004785975.1 Popillia japonica
CCGTTAGAAGGGCAGATTCAAGCCAAGCATCATCTGTTTATACGACCTTGAACTTGTATCGTACGAAGTCAATGGCCATGTGTTTTAAAATAAAGGTACCTTTGCGTTTTTTTTTTAATAATGTTATGACAATAAAATCGATGTTATGTTGAAATTAGAGTGAAAAGGGGGTATTTAATAGCAGCCTCCGATCGGTAAATGAAAATTTAAGTTGAGGGAAAGTCGCATTGAATGAAATCAATGTAATTACTGCAATTATGTTATGGCGCTTTAAGCTCTTTCGTAAAGGCTACTACAAATTTTATTTCTTTTCTTTTATTTGTGATAAATTGGTGCTTCTAAAAACGACCTTTTTGAGAGACAGGAGTAAATGTGTTACAGGAAAGGCTCGATGTGTTGCCCATTTTCAAGAACACACGCCTGTAATCGTTGTAAATCTTGCACTAATCAGCTGCCGGTGTACAGTATGAGCTATTACCCCACGAACTTTTAGAGGCTAGAAATGTACAGCTTTCCGCAACAAACTAACTGCAACCGTCTTCGAAAAAATGGAATAACAGCTCATGTTCCTGCTCACGATCCACTTCTTCCGTCTTAGGGTATAAATCACTGGGGCAATGTCATCTTTTCGCAGAGGCTAGGTTTGCTTAATAGTCGTCTTCAGACAGATGTGTGCCGGTGTACAGACGATCTGGTGAACGTTATACTCCCTGTAACTTCCGTCCACGTGTTCCTCTTGGAGGGGTTTTGCGTGATGATATGAGGAGGCACCTCTTTACAGGGCCATACAGCATTGGTACCACTACCTGGGGCTTGATTAAAAGCAGCTAGATATGTTACCGACATTTTAGAAGAACATGCGCTCTTTGTTGGCGGAAATCGTGTTTCTATGCACGACAATGCACGACCTCACATAGCAGGAATTGTACAGCAATACTTGCAGAAAGTTCAATTGCCAGTATTAGGGTGGGCTGCATGAAACCCAGACATGAACCCTATCGGGCATGGCTGGGATCACCTAGGACAAGGTTCAAAACGGGACCAGCGAGCATTCCGTAGCCTTGTGGAACTCGAAGATGTATTTTCACAAGAATGGGAAAATCTCTCACAAGACTATGCTGCAGACCTCATACACAGCATGTCAAGGAGAATGGAAGCTCTAATTCAGGCCAAGGGTGGATATAGCAGATACTAGTGACATTTTAAACTAGTATTTATTATTTTGCAATTTTGAGTAAGGTGTTCTTTTTTGTTATTTTCTACATTATATCAGTTGAGTAGTACTGTTAGGTATCCTTTATTTTTTTCATGACCTACCATTTATAGCTAAGCAGAATAGTTTAGATGTTTAAAAATGACATTTTTATGGAAAGGAGACAAATCACAGGTGATTCTGCCATCTAAACATGCATTCTTCTTAAACAATAGTATGGTGTTTTTTTCTATCTGTAGAGTTGAATCAAAATCTATTATAAATATTACGGTTGTTTTATAAAAGCAATATTTATTTTATTATCAACAACATAATATTTTCAATCAATTGAGTTCCTTTACAAAGGTTCTACGAGAATGAGCGTCATATAAAGAACGAGAGTAAATCAAATGTATAGTTCGAAATAAAAACATAAAACATTGCAATAGATAATGAAATAGAATCTCCGCAATAAACACCTTCAAATTATTCACCTAAGCAATACTGTCTACATCAAATTGCTCACCTTCAGTTGAAATAAACATCGATTGTCTGGATAGCACAAGGCTCTCATAGAAATATTGCTCCCTGCTTGCATGGTCTGTGGTAGACGATGGAAAAATTTAAATCTAATGCTAGTTAGTTGTGTGAAATACCAGAAGCTTAAGATTATAATATTTACACAAGTTAACCAGGAAATGCTAGATAATACAAACACGCCCTTAATAATAGCTCTTTGACATAACACATGAGCTATCGATTTTATTTTTTTCTCTCTATCTATAGTACTTTCCAGGCTAAGTCAATTATTATATTTAATTGGCAAAAACTTAAAAAATAACAAAATGCCATTTACATGTATCGCCTATGCTTGTGTACTCTAAATTGTAGCCGGTATACTTTTATTTATTTGATTTATATTGCTAACATTTATATTGTTAAATCTAGCTTAAAATAGTACAAGTTCCGCACTATGCGTAGCTATTTTTTGCCATTACTTCGTAAAAATTTAAATACGAAAATATAATTTTAACATATTAAACGGGAAAATTGCGCATTCAATATTAATTTATCACGAATAAATACGTAGAATATGAACCACTGTGTTATTTTATTTTTCATTTTATCTCGTCCATTAAAATTTCAAGACTGTGAGTTGAAATATTTATTATTGTATTTATCAACCATGCTATTTGTATTACTTATTCAGCAATAGGTATGTACATAATATTTATATTAGTGAATTACTAACACTGTTGCATGACTTTGGGTAGTAATGATCAATAGCTGGTAGAATTACTGATCAGTAAATAATTAACATATTTGCAGCGGTTTATGATAGTTCAGCTAATGAGAACTTATTAAATGGAACTCCTTGAAACACAACAGACTATTTATTATCTTAGATGATAATATAGATCGTGGAAACCTTCCTTATGGTATAATTTACTTTTTTATACTCAACGCTCAATAATACATAAGTCTCAGATTGAGATCAAATTACCTGAGTAAAATCGTATTTTTCCAATCTGACTGCCCATTGTAAATTGTTTGAAAAATCACCAACGACAGCTGAAATCAATCTAGCAAAAACTTCATTAGTATATGGAGGCAGCGTATCGTACGTGACTGCAATCTCCAAACGTCTCGTCGGCGTGTTGTTAACTCAATTGCAGTTATTTCAGAGTGGTCTCCTTTGCCGTTCCTCTTCCATCCATGTTCCTTCACGTTCCGTTATTTTATACCGATTATCATCGACGACGACGTTGAAGGAGGAGCGGTAGGAGGCGGAAGAGACTTTCTCGTGCAGTAGGACGCACTAGTGATGGTGTTGGCGGTTCTGTTCTAATATATATCAGATGTGGAGCGCTTTTGTTCGAACATGCACACACTTAAGTAGGACGTACGGACGGAATTCTAATTCAGCAACGGTAGCAGAAGCAGAAGAACAGAATACAGTACTGCTGTCACATGTATTACGACGACAACGGCGAGGAATATCTCCTCTTGCGAAAGCGAATAGCGTAGGCGACGACGAATTCAAAGTTGACGTTGACGAATTCGGGGTCTAACTCTCGAATACGCCGAGGACTATTATTATTTGATGTAGTTAAGTTAATGATAGTTTCTAGAGTATATATCGCTTTGATTAATAGCAACTTCGTGGTGTACGCTGCCTTCATAGCTTTCCACTCGTTACGTTCTAATATACTCTAGGGGCTCTAATTATGTTTATTATGTAAGAGTTATATTTTCATGTAGAAAAGGTAATTATAACGTGTACTAACGACAGTTTTAATTTCCACATCGTTTGTAAATATCAGAATTATTGATAACAGAATTCAATTTTACTTTAGAAATACTACGTATGTATGTATAAGCACGACAGCACACATACTCATATTGCTTGTGGTGTGCTATTTGCTAGGTCACAAGTATTTCACATTAATTTCGTATGAATAACAAAACTTTTTTGAGCGCAAAAGATAGACAGAAGTCAGACATCGTCAAATCCCGTGCGTAATGAGGATTCTGTTATTTTCGATTTTGTTTTCCGCTAAATACTGAACAGTTGTTCCTTGGGACGACATGTTATCATGATATAACATGATTTCCATTCCTGGCACTGAACACAGTATCCAAAGAATTTTCTACATACCATTTAGCGGTAACTGTCTTCTGATCTTCTAATTTAATTGTGGGCACGAAACCCGTACCTACTTCTAAAAAATACTGCGTACTTAACTTTTTTCATTGCGGGTTGTTTTTTCAGCATAGTACAGCTTTCCTCATGTTCATGTATCCAGACTCGGCTTTCCTGGCGAGTGGGAACATCAAAAAACGGTATTTACGTTTTATCCCCTGTTACGATTTTAGAAATCATTTGATGGCCCTCAGCACTCAACATATCTAAAATTTGTTGGCAAAAATTCTAACACATTTTGCTTTTTTTCACCTATCAGATGATGGGATAGAACCCGAGCTACAATCTTTTTCAAATGCAAGTGTTCGTGCAATGTTGATCTCACTTGCGAGGATCCCATCTTCAGGTTGGACTTTATATCATTGCATATGTAATACGGTTGTCCTCTTCCACCATCTTCATCACCCCAGCAATGTTTTTGGGGTTAACTACAGTTAAAGGAAGGCCAGCTCTCTTTCTGTGTACCACCGACTTACAACCTCGTTCAAATTCTTTATACCATCTATAAACAGTAACCAACAATGATACGAGATCCCCAAATACCGATTTTAAACTTTCCTCGTGCTCATACGCGAAATCATAGTAAATTATTATCCGAAAGTTCTCTCGTGATAATTCCATTGTTTCGATAACAGAAGCTTATTATGAGGACTATTTCTGAGACACCATTCCACCGAATTGCACAAACTAAACCGCAAGTGACCTATTTAATAAACAACAATTTGTTTTGCACGTGTAACTAGATTATCAATTCTTAATAATTGTTGCTTATCCCTCGCAATAAGCATGAATATTTTGTAGTAAAACTACAGTGAAACTTGCGTTCGTCATCGACAGTCCATTGGCTTACCAGATGCTCATTTTATATTCGTCACATATACTGCGAGATTCAAAAAGATTGTCAATTTCTTGCCCGTAGATAGTGACAAATAAGAGAAAAAGAACTACAGCACGAACGCCAATGTCATAAAATATCAAGAAAATTAATTAAGTGTATCAAATGTGTATGTAGGTAACTTCACTTATTAAAATGGTAAGAAGAATAGATACATTTTTCGGGAAGACAATTTCTTTACTACGACAATCATTTTGAATCTCACTTTACTTACAATTAGTTGTAAAAGTAACTACATTATTTTGAGTTTATATTTTCAATTTTTGAACTCTGTTGTCATTACATTGATACATAGTTAGACTTGACAGCACTTAAGTTTTGTCAAAACATAATAAATTGTGACATTTATTTTGAACTTGATATTCAAGTAGGTGACTCTTGATCTTTTTTCTGTAAGTCATATCCATGTCGTGTCTAAGAAAGACGATTCTATACACAATGTTGCGTCTTATCTACAGGATATTTCCGAATGAGTGCAAAAAGATTTAAAGAGTGATTCCTTAACAAAAATTAAAGGTCTTTCATGTAAACAAAAGTTCTTAGGCTTGTCCTTGAAAAGTAAGACGCTTCTAAAAATGAGAAAAAAATTGTTTTAGATTTTTTTTTTGAAAATTACTGAAGAGTTAAAGAAATGGCTTCTTGTGGGCATGTTCTACCAATAAGCTATTTATTTAATTTTGCTGCGATCTTTTAACGGGGCGAGACCTGCAACCCTTAATCCCTTTTTTACCAGAACTTTCTAACAATATGAAATTTTCTTTATTTAAAAAATATCTGCCCAAAAGAATGATTTAGTACTAAACATTTTTGACCCTTATATTTTTCCCGTAAAAGCAATAGTTTCTTAATGAAAGAAACTAACTAACTTCATTACATATATTTTGACAAGGAATTACTCTTTAAATATTTTCGCACTTATTTGGAAACAGCCTATATATGTATAAATGCGTAATTTTATGGTGTTAAGGTAAAGTATTAGTTAAATGGTCACTGTAGAATATAGTACTGCGACCCTAAATCACAATGTACTATTTGGCCCCCACTTATACATACCTATTACATACATATACATACATACATATACATATATGTACATCTGCGTGGAAGTCATAAAAATATAAACATCGGTTTGTTAGTATACCATTCACGTAAAGGAAATTATTTTTGAATGACATACTTCTCACTCTTATTGCACGTTATCTCTTCCGCATATATTTCCCATATTTACCTTTACGATCGCGAGCTTTATGAATGTTGCTAGCAGTTGAACAACTTTTACGAGGAAGAAATATTCATTTCTTTCCCAGGATATGTAAGATGTAGATGTAGGTATACGTATTTTTGCGTACTTATGTAGTCACACAAATTTGCTCCGCTTTTCAATAAATTCCGCTCGGATGGCGAAAAGCAATCGGTCTTTCCTGGATATTTATGGCGCAGCATTTCACATTCGAATATACGGGTACCGAACATAGCGTTAGTGCGTGTGACTCCTTAGAGGTCACTTACGATGTTATAGGTAGTTTATATCACCCGATAAACGCTTTCAAAATAATATTGATAGGAAGTTAGGGAGATATAGTTCCCAGTTTTCGGATATTGAAATGGCAATAACAGTCGGAACATTTACACTTGTTCTATTTACATTGTTGAGATAGGCAGATCCATCAATTTACTTCGATAAGACAATTTTATTGTACATAATACTCTGAAAATCCTTTTTTAGATCATTTATATGGGGCAAGCTACAGCTATTGCTAACGGAAAACTGATGTAACTTTTTGTTAGATGCAGGTTATCATACTGAAACAGACTCAATTGCCAGTTGGTCAAGTATTACTATAAATTAAGATATGTCGAATTAGAGATTGGAAAATAGCAAGCGAAATATTGGAAATGGAGATCGAAATTGAGTGCAATTAAAACAATATTAATAACAAAAGTGAAGGACTTCAACCACTATTGGCAAGTTTATGATAAAGAAAAAACGTTTTCGTTGATACAAAATACAATTTTTCCTAGTTCCCCCTCCTCTGATGAACCTTGCAATCTCAGGTTGGCACAACATCTCGCCAAGTAGTAGGAGAGTATGCTAGGAGATTACGCGTACAGATGTAATCAGACAGACATGGGCAATGGATGTGATCGGTTGTAGTTTATATTAATCAATTATGCCAAATCCACTCAGGCTAACAAACTATAATTGACCAATGCAATGAAGTAATTTAACGGAGAGCGCCATCGAATATGATGGCGGTAAAAAGCGTATATTACGGGCTCGGTGGCCGAAGGAGTAAGATCGGTCGGCTCCTGATTGTGAGAGAGTCAGAAGGACGAGGTTTGAATGCTGGACCATGTATCGGTTCTCCGGTCGAGTACCATTCGTTCGGCAGTTTCCATAATCCCATAATAATGAAATTAGAAATCTGTTGTCCAATATAACGTAACAATAAACCCGATGGCTATGTGATGATGGTGTGGAGACGGGGTCATTTTTGCTGTGCTCTGCAGAAGAACATGCTCTCCGATGGAATCTTTCAAGTAATAATGGGACACCTAAAACGCGGACTTTTCCAAGGATCTATACTAGCACCACTGCTGTTCAGCAGCATCACGGGTATACCCGAAACTCGACGTAAAAAAATTGGATATTTAGGGGGTTGGGCAATAGCAGCTCAATCCCAACACTCTGAGGATATCAAGTCTGCCAAAACTGATCAAACTTGACGGTTTTAAAGATACATATTTCTTGAAATGGAGGCTACGTCATAATACTAAATCTGAAACGTGATGCTTTCAATTGAGCAACAAGATTACCAACAGAGAACTCAACGTTTTTTTCGATAACCAGAGCTTTAATTATAACAGGTTTTCCAGATATCTCTAACTTTCAAAGATTAGTTCACAAAAATCGCACGTAAAAGTAAGACGCGAAATAACATTTTACATAAACTTTATGGCTCCACTTGGAAATCGTCACACTCTCTCTGACACTCTGAATCACAACCTTTGGACCGGTATACTCAGTGGCTAAATACGCATTTGCTATTTGGCTCAATAATGCCGATCAACACTTTGCTAACCGACACCATGTGTATTGTAACAGGCACCTTGTGATTCACTTACTTACTACCGGTCCTGAGCAACATACCGCCATCTGACCTTCGAAGGCGAATTGCCGTCAGAAAAGAATACAACAGTATCCTAAACAACTACATTCTCCCAGTTCATGGTGATCTGGACAACATGGAAAAAGGAACTACGGACCAGAAAGCCTGCCTTGATTATAATTCACTTTGAAATATACTGAATCTCTCGTTAGTGCAATCAAACCACCTGGAACTGAACAACCAAGAAAAACCTGGACACCTCTTAACAAGGTAATAACAAACCATTGCAGGTGTGCAGACTTCGTGCACAAATGCGTGTGATTTGGATCAGCAAGACGGACAGTATCTTATCTGGTGCAGAAATGTGCTCTTAGAGCTTTTGCAGGAAGCTTCAGAAATATTCTAACGGCCACTGATGCGGCAATCGAAGAGTTAAACAACATTAATATTTGTTTGTGATATGTGTAATGGTCTTCGTCTTTGTATGTACCTACATATATGCAATTCTGTTCTGTATGTGTTAAAATTGTAGGTGTTTTGTTTACGTCTTTATGTTTTAATGTTTACGTTATGCCATACAATAAATACATAAATAAATAAATATGTGATGAAGGATTCCGAACAACTTTGCCTCTGTACGAGACTCTGTTTCCTAACTGTTGGTTTTATATTTTATTTCCTTCTACATATGTATTTCCAGCACGCAATCAAAATTTAATAGTAAGTTCAGTTGCTTTGATAACAGTATACGTATATGTAATTTTTCGAATCGTAAATTATATTCGTATAGAAAGAATCTAGCTTGATAGGCAATCAATTGAGTAAAGCTACAGTATCGATATACATTATTTATTTTATGAGCCGCAATTTCTTAAGATAATATACAATACAATGGATTTCGACAGCGAGGCCTTCTCCAATTTGAAAATCAATTCAAACCTCGAAAATTGAAAAGCTAACTACAAATACATTCTACTCTAGAGACTTTGTTTCAATAGTATCGTTCATTGTTGTCTTGAATATTTTAAAGTATAAATTCGTGTAGAAAGAGTAGATGTAATAAGTTTCCCAAAACTAGATATCTTTTTTAGTTTTCTTTCCATTTTTCCAAGATTCGATTCGTGACTTATACATTTTAATGCATATAAAGCAGTACTTACAAGATATTCGCCGTGTTTTTACGCTGGTGACAGTAGAACAGCGTTATTATATGTATGAGAACGTTATTTCTGTAACGTTTCGACTTCTGTCGTTCCGATGGGTGCCTCAAGATCATTTAAATTCGCAAATTGCACACAATATGCATATGCAATGAAGAACACCTATCCTTGCTTTTTTGTTACTGATTATTTTTGTTTTCTAACAGTGTCCTTCAGATTTTAAGCACCTTTATTTACTAAGACCTACTGTCAGGTGTATTGTGATTGCCTAGTTTTATTATACTCTTCCAACGCAATGCCCTTATCCAGGCATTGCTCTTAAATGGCAGGCAGTTTTTGTAACTCTGTTGGATTTCTCTTCTTAGTTATTATTTGAAAATATCGGAGAAAGATTTCAATGCTATAGGCAATACATATTTACTTTCTGTTTAGTAATTAATTCGTTTTAACATTTCTAGTTTATTCCGTAAGTTATGACCACTGAAGTAATATTAACACAACATTCTCATATCTGTTTAGATTCAATATCAAGCGAAAGATTTCAGAGGGGTCTGACTGCCACTAGACATATAAATGTTTGCTCCTTTTGGTGCTTTTCTTTTATCTGCCTTAAATTATTACTTCTAGTGAGGTAATTGAAGAATAATCATCCCTATATAAATGAATTTTTGTCAAGCTTTAACAATTCTGTTCAAGGACTAGAGAAAAACATGGCAAAAAACCTAGCAAAAAGCTTAATTTGATAAAATTCAGGCGTGATTAGGTAACTAAATTATTATAAATAATACTTATTATCTAGATAGTTTTTCCCAGTTGGTAGGTCAATGATAACACTTGAAATTCGAACAAAAGTCAAATTTATTCCAAAACCTTTACAATATATATAATCTGGTTTTCGTAACAACTTCTTCAGTGGAATAAAATTGACATTTATTTTGTGTCAAATTATAAATAAATAACTAGCCATGCCTATCAACAAAATTATCTACAGACAAAGAAATTCAGTGATATATAGGATTATGTTTACCATATAGTGGACAATTTAAGATATTTTGAAATGTAAATTTATAATCATAACACTAATGCTCCTTATATCAATGTATTTTTTTGTCAAGCTCTAACAATTCTGTTCAAGGACTAGGGAAAAACGTGGCAAAAAACCTAGTCAAGAGCTTAATTTTATAAAATTCAGGCGTGATTAGGTGATTAAATTATTATAAATAATACTTAAATTTTCTGTATCTGTTCTAAAATTAACCGCGTTATTCTCTTTTTTAATGTATATCATTTCATATATTAATCTGTTATTATAACTATTTTGTTTTTTTAAAATCTTCACATTTTCAAAATCAAAGTTATGTCGTAATTCTTTAGAATGCTTAGACAAAGCAGTTTCCGCGGTTATGTTATGCGTTACAGTGTATTGATGATTATACAGTCGTTTTTTTAGATACTGTCTAGTTTGCCCTACGTATCATTTATTACAGTCTTTGCATTCTAATTTATATACGACATTACTTTGATTACCTTTTTTAATCTTAGTTTTTAAATTTGTAAATAACTGTCTGTTATTGTATGGTGTAAATGTAATGTTTATATCTGATTTTTTAAATTCGTATTTAATTTTGTCACTTAAGTCGTAAATGTATGGAAGTGTGTGATATATTTTACTATTTTGTTTATTGCCTGTGTTGTATATTTTATGTATTCGTTTTTTTATTAATTTCTCGTAAAATTCTTTTGAATAACTATTTTTGTCCAAAATTGATCTAACTTTGCTTAAATTCTCTTTCCTAAAATCAGGATGTGCTAATTTAATAGCTTGGTCAACTAAACTATCAATAACGCTTTTTTTTAAATTTAGCGAAGTGTTTGAATAGTAGTTTAGGTGTCTGTTGCTACTAGTGTCTTTTATGTACCAATTTGTTTTTATGTTCGTGTTATTATGTATTATTTTAACATTTAAAAAATTTATAGAATTTTGATTTTCTTTTTCAAACGTAAATTTTAATCTGTCATGATATGAATTAAATGTGTGTATAACATGTTCAATTTTACCTAACGGTATGCAACATATGCAATCATCTACATACCGTTTGTAAAATTCAACATGACAATTTAGTTTACTCAAAGAATCTTGCTCAAGATCCTCCATTACTAAATTTACTATCACTGCAGATAATAAGATAAGTTAAAAGGTCATAAAAATACATATATATATATAAATAATACTTAAATTTTCAATATCTGTTCTAAAATTGACCGCGTTATTTTCTTTTTTAATGTATATCATTTCATACATTAATCTTTTTTTTATAACTAATATCTTTTTTTTAATCTTATAATATTTACGAAATCAAAGTTATGTCGTAATTCTTTAGAATGCTTGGACAACGCAGTT
>ML216815.1:169-14857 GCA_004785975.1 Popillia japonica
CCTCTCTTTTTTCTATTAAGCAATTTCATGCTAATTTTTTGATTCTTTGTTCCTGGAGAGTTGAGGTAGTTTCTGGTCATTCTATTATAGTTTTGACAAGCCTTTATGGGCGAAATTTCTTTATCCATTAAAAATTAGTTTAGTATGACTCCAACTCCTGTATGAACCATTTTCTGATCCATCACAACGAAATTTAATTTTAGTAAAATTTGGATCAACTGATACAATAAGATGGATTTTTCCAATACCAAGGTGCTCGCAATTCTTTGGTAACTGTTTGCTTCTGCTGAATAAAGTCGAAAGTCAAAGACCAATATTCCACGAAAGTATAAAAAGTGCTGGAATTTTTTTATATTGGTATCGGCAGTGCATCTTTTCAATAAACTGATATATCGGCTATATAGAACTTTCTTAAGGAAGTTGACTGGCAGTTCCTTTTCCTCTTCTTTTTTCTGAAGTTTCCTTTTTTCCGAGCTTCGTTAGATGCTCTTATACTAATCTTTTGAAAATATGAGGTTTGATAAAGTTTTTACTCATTCTACTTTAGATTGGCTTTTATGGGCGAAATTTGTTGATCCATTGAAATTGTGTTTGGTTTGGTTTCAATTACTTTATCACAACTCCTTGCCACGTATAAATTTTGCACAAACACAGCCTATATCATCAAAATAAGGTTTAGATTTACTATCCGTCCCAAGGTCACCAACTTATTCTATTGTTCTATTATGTGTTTTTTGCATATATCTTTATAGATATTGCGATTGTCTCAAATTGCTTTTTCTCTCTTTTTTGTGAAGTTTATTAAACGGTTTTGTTCCAATTTTTTTAAAATGTTCTTGGGGTTGAGAAAGTTTTTGCCCACTCTACCTTCTACCTTTATTATTATTGTGTCGTGTGTATTTTAAACATGTTTTTCCTCGTGATGTCATGCCACAAAAAAGTACTAGCCAGGGTATATAAAGGCCGCGTTTTGATGTTAAATTCCACTTACTTGCCAGCTCTCTTCCCTTTCCTGACTGCCGGAGCCGATTTAGTTGGCCAACACATCCTGGCCGTTGGTGAGCCGAAGTTTTGTTGGCCTCATATAACCCCGAGTACTCTGAAGAGTGGGCCGATCCAGTTGGCCTCTTTAGAAGCACCACTGTCCGTTCGCAGAGTGAGGCCAAGATTTCGTTTGTTGACCCTCACAACACACTGTTGCCCCATATATGACTAACAACATAATTAATATCTAACAGGTTGATTTTCACCTATTTATAGCAATTTACCTGGATACCTCGCTCGCACCTTACGTAAGCATTGCTTGTGCCTTTTTTTATTGTATATAAACTCTTCATATCGCTTTTGTAAATATATATATATCTGTTGCTCCAGTATTCTATTCTAGAAACCGCCTGTATTATTACCTGTGCAGTTTGTAGGCATTTTATTTTAATTCTTTCACCCGTGTACCAATAAGAATTTCTTTTGTTTTGGTAATGTGAGTAAATGTATATATGTATATTTGAACCGTACCTGTTTCTTTTCTTCATGCTACCCCGTGGTTAAAATTCGTTGGTTTGCAAACGGGAACAACTTGTATCTATTAGATAATTAATCTGCCGTGTTACAATAACAACGTGGTGTCCATTGGTGTCAAATGACAGACTCAGCGCAGTACGCCATCAAGCGAGCCTCGTCGCAATCTAGATCTAGTCGGACGCGATACACAGTGGTTAGAAATCTGTAGGTTTGTTTAGTACTATCATTGTTACTTGGTTTTCGTTTAATTATCTATTATAAATCCCCGGAATCCCAAAAGTACCGTTGCAAATTAACTAAACAACACGCCAAAGTCAAATTAGCACCTGAAAACATGTCAAAATACAGATGACAGCACAAAATGACAGATTGCAAGGTTCTCTGTTGTATTCACTGCACTAGGCGTTTAGTACTTTTCTGTAATATTAGTCACATACTACGCTCCATCTTCTATTGCACTCAGTCCTCCAGATTTATATATGCACGCATTCTAAACGTTGTGCGTAAACCTAGAAGACATACGCTACTTGCAGTTGCTGGTTGGACATAAATAATAATAATAATAATTGAATTGAAGGAATCTTCCTGAACTAGTCGGTTTACAATACCAATCAAGTTTGACCATGTTCTTATGATCTCTTATGTATCACAGAGGTATCAAAAAGAATACGATACCATCTTTCTCGGTTTCAATAATAAACTTAAGATTTATGTTGAAGTTATTCAAGATATTAAGTATGTTCTCCAGCTCTGTTTCTGGAAGAGACAAAAGAAGGTAATCAACATATTGAGGTATGAAAGGAAATTGAAAATTAACACTGGTTTGAACATGGTGCAAAATACTGCTCATAACTGTATCTGCCACGGAAGGGCTGATGGAATCTTCCATAGGGCAACCTTTGATTTGTGATAAAAGGTTTTGTCAAAACAGAAGTAGGTAGAACAAAAGAGGAATATGATGATTCAAAATTCCAAATGTCAAAATAACTTAAAAACTTAAAAAACTGGACTATAGTTAACTGAAAATAATAATGCTGATAGTAATTTTTTTTGCATTAACGACAAATACAAAGGTGCAAAAACAGTTTTTGTATTTTGTTGCGTGGTTTGAATAATTATCCAGTCTTAGAAGAAATTGGTTTGATTCAACCACATGAAAAACAACTCTTCTGTGATCCAAACGGATAACGAGCAAGTCTATGGTGCTCCTCAAGATCTATCACGACGAAATTTAATTTGAATAAAGTTGAATAAGAATAATGACCAGAATGTTTTTATTGAAAAAAAAAAATGCGCAGAAAACTTTACATCACTGATACAATAATCTGGATTCATGATCAGTTCTACAAAAATATTTATTAATATAAATATTTTGACAAATATTTTGAAAAACAGTTTCATCATCTACTCGACACGCAATAATAAACTCGTAATACGAATTTTCCTCATTGTGTATATATTTTCTACGGGTAACCGAGCAAACAGCGAAGTATAGACGAGGGAATTCGGCGGGATGGGGTACGGCAATATAGCAAACCACCCTCGCACACACCGAAAGAGAGGTTGCGCTGATGCTGCTGCTGCCTCCGCTGCTGGGCCAAGGTTAACGGCACGAACGTCGACTCCCTCTCGAACGGAGAATCAACAAGGGATTATTTCCAGAGGTGAACTTGTTACGGGGGCTGTGTGTTATCGCCGCCGTTATTACTCTATCTTTGTCTTTCACGGAACGTCGACGTGTACGTATTGCTTGTTCGAATTTACTTAGCTGTGAATTATCCTAAATATTGGTTTAAATGAACACGTTTCGTATATCCGTTTAATAGGATTTTAAAGAGTACGCGGATAAAAGTGACAGGATTATATTCGGTGATTGGATTTTCGAACGTGGGATGTTCAACAACAACGACATTCTTGTGTAGTATACGCCAGAAGTTGTGCCTCCTATATTGGTAACACGATTAACATCAAAGCTCTGGGATAACATTTGTATCCCTCAAAAAAAAATGGGGAGAAGCATTGGAATTTGGTGTTTTATTTTGAACATTTTACCGGCACCTCCACCAATTTCTAGATAAGTCTTATCTAGATTAATTCTAGTTTTTTTAAAGCTACAACCAATTGATAAATCAATTATGCGGTAACACGTTTTTCGTGCAACTTTCCTCTAGCTATCATACCTAAAATAATCCCGCACGAACTTAATTCGTATCCGCAGAAGTGCGTGCGATAAAATATCTAATCCCGTTTCGTCGTGTCAGTCCAGACTATATCGTTCATTACGACGGTTAGCCCTGGACTTTTCCTTCTTATTCCGTGCCGTCCCCTTTCGATCGCCTATTTCATTCAGCGTTGCTTCCTTCTTTCGCTTAGTTATAATGCGGCAGCACGACCACGGTCTCGGGGTCGAATGAGTCAACCAAGGTCCTTCACCGGCTCGAGCCAAAAAGGGGGTAGGAAGAAACCGGAGAAATGAGGCAGGCGCAGACAGGAAGTACATAGAAGGTCGGATTACTCAACGCCGTATTCAGCTCGCGTATTATGTGTATACAGGGACTTTAGAAGTTGTTGAATTTGTGTTTCTGGTTGTCTATTCTATTACAATTGTGTCAGTGAAATTAGCACATGTGTGCTGTGGTAATTGATACTTACATTGTCAAGTTATTTTAAAAATTTTTTGGTGATTCGCTGTTTTGAGCGCTTTTGGTATTTTTGTCATTTTAAAAACTTTTTCCATCAGTTTTATCATCTAATGTGTCATTATTAGATGTGAAAAATAACGTTTATTTCGGTCATTGATTCCACTATTTTTGTGTCAGAACTTAACCTGGTGATGGTCATCATTTATCCGCGCAAAATAGCTGTCAAAGCATCCAAAAAAATCTAAAGTGGAAATTATCCTAATGACAGAGCCTGAATTCTCTAGAGAAGCAAAATGTTGGGCTATTCCCCTGACTTAAAGCAGGGACTTGCCTAGGCCATTTACCTCTGAAAAATCTCGGAAAGAGTCACAAAATGCGGAAATAGTGAGCGTGTTGCCGGCTTTGAAACGACCATATAGTAAAGGCGATCCCATCTTTTTCGTTATTTTTGACATTTTCATCATATTCAACACTTTCTTCTATATTTTTACAATCGCTATATTTTACACATTTACTTTTTGTTTTATTTTTTTTTATTTTTGTTTAATTAGAGGTTTTTTTTTAATTAAGGTATACGCACTAGATCACTATCACCCACAGGACACCAAACACTTGGATAAATGGCAACGCGTTTCGACAGCAAAGCTGTCATTATCAAGGCGATAATAAAACTCTAGTTAATGTATTAATAAGTAATTAACCCTTGATAATGACAGCTTTGCTGTCCAAACGCGTTGGCATTTATCCAAGTGTTTGGTGTCCTGTGGGTGATAGTGATCTAGTGTTCTACTTCGGCACCAAGAGATCCAGTGAATATTGGTAAGGTATACGGCTTAACAAGGCGTTTCCTCTCTCTTAAAAAATTTAATTATCACCAATAAACACATGCAAGAAATGTTCATAAAAAGAAAATCAAAGAAAATACTAATCAAATGTTTATTTTCCAACATTATTATAAGTTACATCTTTTACATTTTTACAATTTTATATTTACATTTGTTTTACATTCTGTACATAGCTCTCATCGGAGCTTTATATTTTCTTGCACTTTCTATATTTTCTAATATTTCCAACATGGTTTGTATTGTGAAAATATAGACAATCTACCGACAAAATAGAAAGTCTAGAAAATAGAGAAAACTGTCATAATTTGAATAATAAAACGCAAATGTAGGCAATGCAAGCGATGCTAATCTTCTCATGTTTTCTACACTTCATACATTGTCTAGTTTGCGATTATCACATGTTTTATTTGGTCTACTCTATATACATTTTTTGCGTCCTTTATCGTTTCTATATTGTCTAGATTGCCAACATTGCCTGCACTTTGTACGATGTCTGCATTGCCACATTGTCTAAATTTTATACGCTATTCACATTTTCTCCATCTACGGTTTTAAATGTTTTCTACATCATCTAATATTACAATCTTCTACATTTTCTACACGTATCTACATTTTAGAATTTGCCTAAATTTTTACGTTGCCTAATTGGCTACATTTCTTATTTTTTCTATTTCCTCTATTAACTACGTTGTATATATTTTTTTCATTTGTTCTTTCTTAACACATATTTCTTATACATATGTGACGTTCGCGATATATGTATGCGACATTTGTTACATTTAACATTTGAGGTTTGCTGCATTAGATATTTTTGACATTTAATAGTTGCAATATTGGACATTTAACATTTGAAACACTACGACACAGACCAACGGTCAATCCGTCCACTACCGGAAACTAGTAAAAGTTATCCGGATACAAAAAAGTAAAATAAATTAACATTTGATATTTTATGTTTGTGATATTTGGCATTTGTTACTTGTGACATTTATGACATTTGATATTTGTAACATATCATATTTTGCGTTTGACATTTGTGACATTTGTCCTTTGTCATTTTTGATATATTATATGACACTCCACATTTGGCATTTGTGACATTTAACATTTGCACAAATTGATATTTAACAATTGTTGTGGCGTTTAATATTTGTATTTGTAATATTTGACATTTATTACATATAACATTTGATTTTTCTGAAATTTGACATTTGCTATATTAGACATTTTTGACATTTAATAGTTGCAAGATTGAACATTTTTAATATTTGAAACACTACGATAAAAACCAACGCCCAATCCGTCCACTATCGAAAATTAGCAAAAGTTTTCGGGATACGAAAAAGTAAAATAAATTAGCATTTGATATTTGTGACTTTGACATTTTATGTTTGTAATATTTGGCACTTGTGACATTTGTCATTTATGACATTTGATATTTGTAACATTTCATATCTGGCATTTGATATTTCACATTTGACATTTCACATTCATATTTGACATTTTGCGTTTGACTTTTGTCATTTGTCATGTTTAATGAATATATGACACTTAACATTTCACATTTTACACTTTGTGTTTGACATTTGTGACGTTTGTCATATTTGATATATATGACATTTGGCATTTGTAAAAGTTGATATTTAACATTTGTGACGTTTAATATTTGTATCTTTAATATTTGACATTTATTACATTTAGCATTTGATTTTTCTAACATTTGACATTTGCTATATTATTATCCAGATAGTTTTTCCACTTGTTAGGTCAATGATAACACTTGAAATTCTAACATTACGACATAACTTTGATTTTGAAAATGTTAAGATTTTAAAAAAAGAAAATAGTTATAAAAAGATTAATATATGAAATGATATACATTAAAAAAGAAAATAACGCGGTCAATTTTAGAACAGATATAGAAAATTTAAGTATTATTTATAATAATGTAATCACCTAATCATTTGCATTTCACATTTCACAATTTCACATTCATATTTGACATTTTGCGTTTGGCTTTTGTCATTTGTCATGTTTGATGGATATATGACACGTGACATTTAATATTTGATATTTGACATTCATTGCATTTAACATTCGATTTTTCTAACATTTGACATTTGTTATATTGAACATTTTTGACATTTAACCGTTGCAATATATCGGACATTTTTGATATTTAACATAGATATGCAATATTGAACAGTTTTAACATTTGAAACACTACAATAAAAACCAAGGGTCATTCCTTCCACTACCAAAATTAGTAAAAGTTTTCCGGATACGAAAAAGTAAAGTAAGTTAACATTTGATATTTGTGACATTCGAGATTTCACGTTCGTAACATTTCACGTTTGTGACGTTTGGCATTTTTGACATTTGATATTGTGATATTTGACATTTCACTTTGATATTTCACATTTGACATTTGAGATTTTTGGGATTTGATACTTGTTACACTTTTGTAACATTTCCCATTTAATAGTCGGCGCTTGTGGTTTAATATTTGACAATTTTGTCACATTTGACGTTTGTGACACTTGAGATTTGTGACATTTAACATTTGTGACATTAAAAAATTCTGACATTTTTAACATTTTCGACGTTTTTTACATTTCTTATAACATTAACCATTTTTACGTTTAATGTGCCGAGAGAGTTAAGCACCGATGCGAAATTAGCCACATAAATCTAACTGTAGAACTCCACAGAAGGACTGCATCATTAACGGTTGTTTGACGGCGGTCTAAGCCGATACGTCAATTTAGTTTTCACCCAGTTTTTGCTGCTAATTGTTAGTTGCTAGTTTAGGATCGATTCTATTTCCTCATCACACCACGTCTACAGCGACATTACCTACGTAGATTAAACATGTTACAGGTTAAATTGATGAAAAATCAGCAAGATATTTAAATGCCCCTTGACCTCTGAGTTAAGCACTGGGACATCCCTAATTTGTCTGAAATCCGACAAAACTTGGTATTGTTTATGAACATCTGCCGCGTTTAGTTTGCGCATATTTGTACAAGTTCACAAAAACTAAGATATTGGAATTTTCAAAGTTTAGCAAATGCTTAACAAGAGAGAGATGGAGAGAAAGAGAGTGAACCAACGCCAGTATCGAGTTAGGGTTGGAATCTTAAGTTTCTCCTGACTTTGAGGCCGTCCATACAATTTCATCCCCTTACGCTGTTATAGTAAGTACAGTTTCAAGAGGTCGTCCTTTCTTGCGGAATACTCGCTAGACCGTCTGGAGGGTCTTTGTAAAATGTTCGTCGACCCCTTTTACAGTACTTAACGCACCAACGTAATTAAAACGAAGTTAATGGAAAGATGTCTCTTCCTGGGCATGAGCGTCGCACGCGCAAAATAAGTTAAAGAAGGCGTTTTAATGGTTCGATAAACGCCTAAAAGCATACTGCAACATTTTTCAATTAACTATGCGTCACCTTCGTTTTGGAAGTTACCGCAAATTTAATAGGAACGGGTGAACTATACTAGGGCCTTCTTTTCCCCAAATTTAATTGTTTACGTTTAGGAAAGTTCATCTACTTGGAGCATTTCAAAACTCTAATTAGGAGTGTTTATACATTGGATTGTTAAGTGAATGTGAAACTACTTGAGATCTTGTCCTTGACATTGTATAGGCTTCGTTACTGAGAAGCAATTAACGGCCAGTTTCCCTCTCATCTGACCCTCTTGATGTTTCCTCGCCGACGAAATCGAAAGTTAACGCTTGAGGCTTATTCGGCTGTTACATCGGGCAACTCTTCATAACATGTACGCTTACACACATTTAATTCAACTTTGCTAGTAGTTCGTGTACTTACGATGCTATGCGGTATTATTTTGAAGGAGTGCTTCTCACACGAGCTTTTATTCGGTAATGAGTTTAGAATTTGACCTTCTGTCAATGTTTAAGCATTGACATAAAAACAAAAACAATTTAAATTGATTTTTAATTCAAATGCATTTTATTGACATCTCAGTGGAAGAAATATCTGAAATTAAAATATGAAAAATGCTAAAGTGGTGAGCAAATTAGATAGAAACGGCAATACAATATAACTGAAATTATATTTGCTATCGGTGTTAGTCTGGGTAAACGAAATAAGCTTGATAGTAGCAAGTATTAGGTGGTTACACACTGATGTGAAAGATCTCCTAAATATGGTAGGATGCCACAAATTATGGGAACAAGCAATGGGCTGTACGCAATTTTATTTTTTCCTCATCTCTTCAACCCTTTAATTTTGAAATCTTGAAACATGATTTGATACAACTGCGGTAATCTGAAAAAAAATGAAAATGTTGAAATTAGAAGAGATCTATGGTCATTCTTGATTTACCAATGTCATTAACGCCAGTCTTCAATCTTCCCAGTTCACTGCAAAAACGGCTTTAACTTTAATATAGTGTATACTACACCAGAAGCTTACCTAAGAATTTATTTCAGTAAGGTTGTGTGAATATATTGTGTGGATTATGCACAGGCTATTGATGTTGACTGACATTTAGCATTTATGATGTTTAATGTTAGTATCTCTAATATTTCACATTGGCATTTGACATTTGTTACACTTTTACAACATTTCTCCATTTCTGATAGTTGGCGTTTGTATTTTTTGACGTTTCTAACATTTGACAATTTTGTCACATTTGCAATATTGAATACTTTTAACATTTGAAACACTGCGATAAAAACCAACGGTCAATCCTTCCACTACCGGAAATTAGTAAAAGTTTTCCGGATACGAAGAAGCAAAGTAAGTTAACATTAATTTGATATTTGTGACATTCGACATTTCACGTTCATAACATTTCACGTTGGTGACGTTTGGCATTTTTGACATTTTTAATATTTGACATTTCACTTTAATATTTCACATTTGACATTCCACATTCACATTTGACATTTTGCTTTTGACTTTTGTTATTTGTCATGTTTAATGGATATATATATGACACTTGACATTTCACATTTTACAATTTGCGTTTGACATTTGCGACGTTTGTCATATTTGATATAGGTATATGACATTTGGCATTTGTAAAAGTTGATATTTAACATTTGTGACGTTTAATATTTGTATCTTTAATATTTGACATTTATTACATTTAACATTTGATTTTCTAACATTTGACATTTGCTGTATTGAACATTTTTGACATTTAACAGTTGCAATATCGGGCATTTTTGATATTTTACATAGATAGGTATGTCATATTGAACATTTTTAACATTTGAAACACTGTGACAAAAACCAACGGTCAAACCTTCCACTACCGGAAACTACCAAAAGTTTTCCGGATACGGAAAAGTAAAGTAACCTTTGATATTTATGACATTTGACATTTCACGTTTGTGACATTTTATGTTTGTGGTATTTGGCATTTCTGACGTTTGCCGACATTTAATATTTCACATTTCACATTTTACAATTTCACATTTCACATTCATATTTGACATTTTGCGTTTAACTTTTGTCATTTGTTATGTTTGATGGATATATGACACTTGACATTTGGCATTTGTAACATTTAACAGTTGTAACGTTTAATATTTGTATCTTAAATATTTGACATTCATTACATTTAACATTTGATTTTTCTAACATTTGACATTTGCTATATTGAACATTTTTGACATTTAATAGTTGCGATATTGGACATTTAGCATTTGCAATATTGCATTTTTAATATTTGAAATACTATGATAAAAACCAGCGCCCAATCCACCCACTATCGGAAACTAGCAAAAGTTTTCGGGATACGAAAAACTAAAGTTAATAAGCATTTGATATTTGTGACATTTGACATTTATGACATTTGATATTTGTAACATTTCACATTTGACATTGATATTTCACGTTTGACATTTATGACGTTTGTCATATTTGATATATGACATTTGGCATTTGTAAAAGTTGATATTTAACAGTTGTGACGTTTTTCTAACATTTGATGTTTGCTATATTGAACATTTTTGACATTTAACTCTTGCAATATATCGGACATATTTGATATTTAACATAGATATGCGATATTGAATTTTTAACATTTGAAACACTGGGATAAAATCCAACGACCAATCCTTCCACTACCGGAAATTAGTAAAAGTTTTTCGCATACGAAAAAGTAAACTAAGTTAACATTTGATATTTGTGACATTTCGACATTTCACGTTCGTAACATTTCACGTTTGTGACGTTTGGCATTTTTAACATTTGATATTGTAACATTTGACATTTCACTTTGATACTTCACATTTGACATTCCACATTTGACATTTTTGGCATTTAACATTTGATATTTTTGGCATGTGATACTTGTTACACTTTTGTAACATTTCCTATTTAATAGTTGGCGCTTGTGTTTTTTAAGGTTTAATAGTTGACAATTTTGTTACATTTGACGTTTGAGACACTTGATATTTGTGACATTTAACATTTGTGACATTAAAAAATTCTGACATTTTTGACGTTTTCGACGGTTTTTACATTTCTTATAACATTAACCATTTCTACGTTTAATGTGCCGAGAGAGTTAAGCTTAAGAAGGTGTTTTAATGGTTCGATAAACGTCTAAAAGCATACTGCAACATTTTTCAATTAACTATGCGTCACTTTCGTTTTGGAAGTTACCGCAAATTTAATAGGAACAGGTGAAATATAGTAGGGTTAAATTTAATTGTTTAGGAAAGTTCATTTACTTGGAGCATTTCAAAACTCTAATTAGGAGTGTTTATGAATTGGATTGTTAAGTATTGTAAAACGTTTAGAACGTCCAACTCTTAATTTCCATAGAGACATAGCTGAAATTCCTAGAGGAGATTCTACGAAAATCCAAATCAGAATTTATATCAAATTAAATGACGATTTTTATTTTTTGTGTTTGACAGCAAACATTACTAATATGTATCATTTTGTTTCTTTCTTTCTTTAGGTTCCTCGTAGGTTAATTGTCACGCCCATCATGTAAAAAATAGGATTCTTTTTTGACAAAACAAACTTCAAAATTGGATCTATGAGGACAGAAAAGTTAAAAACCTAGACCAAAACTAAGGCTACCACCGTCTGTATGACTGTAAGTCACTCAACTGCCGACCGACATATATGTTTCTGTCTCTTAGTTTTGGTCTCGTGCAAATACCAGCCAGCTGCGTTTCAATACACTCTTCGCTATTCATACCATCTTACAATTTCTTATCAAACATGTAAACATCGTTTTTCAGATTATTTAGGTTATTTTTGTTGTATGTATTATATAGAGCATAACTAGAACAGAGTTTTGAATTTATTATCAAGATATCTAAAATTTGCTTTAATAATTTCTGCTGGTTTAAAATATCGTAAAACTGAACTTACATTTGTATTCGTATTCTTTTAGCTCACAGATTTATTTTGACAGCTGTTAGAATTTCTTTTCTTTGAGGTTATGTTGCACAAACTTCTTTAAAAAATATCTAAATTTACAGTTTTATAGCTGTCAGATGTAGGTAATGGAATACCAACCAATACGACCCTGCTTATTTTTCCTTATTTAGATATATTGTTTTCCTCTTCTTTTTTGCTGATTCTCGTTTCAAGCTCTACCGATCGATAATACTCACATTTCTTGTGTTCGTTCGCAATGAAGTATAAAAATTTGACGGTGTGTGAATGTTTTTATTGATAGAGGGGTTTGATGCTATTAACGATAAAATAAATACCAGGAAAGAGAGCGGATGTCGATAGAATTGCGCTATAAATATCACGATATTGATGCTAATGCTTCTTTTAATTAACGATCTAGACTAAACTAGATAAATTTATATACATGCATAAGATGTTCCAACTTCCCTCTGTTGTTTGTCGCATAATCCCTTCATTAACGCTGAAAAACGCAAATCCTGTTAAATCTAGTCGGCGGTGAAGTCATTCATTACGTTTAGCTTAAACGTTATTTCCGCTTTTACGACTGTGTTCAAACGGTTTGCGGCTGTCATTAAATGCTTAGTTTACACTGATGTGCTACGTCGGGTTGCAACACTGTAATGCATGGTTTTGTGGTAATATTATCGCTAGTTAAAATCAACAGTTTGGCATGTAAAAAAGCAATTTTAATAAAGATGGTGTGTATGTGACACGATATAATGACATTCATTCATGTTTGTGATTGCCAGAAATATGTGTTTACACATTTATTTTTTTTTGAACTTGTCAATCCTATTCAGAGAAATATGTGTCATTTATCATTTTTTAGGTTAAACTTGGAATAATTACTAAACCAACATTTATTACATCAACCAATCATATTTTCTCAGAAATATTTCAGAAAATTTGGAGTCACACTTACAATAAATTTTGAAAACAAACGTAGATAAATCAGGAGCAACAGTGTTAGAGCAATGTTTGGTACAACTAGAGTAATCCGAAAAAGTAAAAATTTTGCAATTGGAAGGAATGGGCATGTAGCAGCATAGGTAACAACTTTGAGGGAGTTCACAAAATTTTTGTGGTTATTTATCTTTTTACCGTTCTCAAAACCTTAATGAAGGCCTCAAGATATATTGCAATTACAATGTTGCCAATAGTTCTCATAAAAATTCTTCAATGTAACTTCTTTTATTTTACTTGATTAGCACACTTTTACTAGAATATCTCCAGAAAGCCAATTTTTGGAGTTACTTTCTGATCAAAGGTTGAGCTAATATCTTAAAACAATTCTGGCATATCTGGAATGGTTTTGACAAACTAGTTTTTGGTAAAGTCTAAAATAGGATGGAATAAAGCTATAACAACCTGGAACATGCTTTTGAATTTCGAAATTTTATACGACCAATTGAAGTAACTTCTAAAATTTCACAAAAGTCAAATTTGCATGTCCCATACAAGACAAACATTGATCTGGAAAAATTTTAATTGCAAATTCTAAAACTCAATAAATTTTATCAACGCTAGAACATTTTCAAACTAACTTTCAGCAATTTTTTCTGGAGGGGACCCAGAAAAACTAACATTTTGAAAATATTAGTAGCAGTCCTGAAGATCTGAAAGAAGACAAACATTTTTGGATAATAGTTAGAACACCAGAATTAGAATTATTCCATGATGTGCAACATCATAGTAGACTAAAATGTTGAAGCAATGTTTGGGCACCATTTTGAAGGATTCTGGAACAATGTAAAACAGTCTTCGAACAATGTGGAAAACTTTTAATTGCAAATTTTAGAACTCAATAAATTTTATCAACGCTAGAACATTTTCAAACTAACTTGCACCAGTTTTTTTTCTGGAGGGGACCCAGAAAAACTGAACATTTTGAAAATATTAACAGCAGCCCTGAAGATCTGGAAGGCGACAAACATTTTTGGATAATGGCTAGAACACCAGAATTAGAATTATTCCATGATGTGCAACATCATAGCAGACTAAAATGTTGGAGCAATGTTTGGGCACCTTTTTGAAGGATTCTGGAACAATCTAAAACAGACTTCGAACAATCTGGTAAAATTTTAATTGCTAGAAATCAATAAATTTTATCAACGCTAGAACATTTTCAAACTAACTTGCAGCAATTTTTTTCTAGAGGGACACAGAAAAACTGAACATTTTGAAAATATTAGTAGCAGCCCTGAAGATCTGGAAGAAGACAAACATTTTTGGATAATGGTTAGAACACCAGAATTAGAATTAATC
>SMLS01056040.1:0-12284 GCA_004785975.1 Popillia japonica
GGAAATATGATTAATGCAGAGGCACTATATACATGTTTATATATTTTATTTACATACTGAGTCATTTGTTTCTAAAATTTTTAATAAATAGCGACCAATTTTAAATTATATTGGCAGTAAATTTCAAATCTAAGCGCATAGACATTCCTACATTCGAAATACATTGCAACAACTTCTGAAAAGAGAATTTTTTACTCGTTTACCTTTTCAGTAGTACGTAGGTACACATATACATACATATTGTGTGTACATACATACAGACGTGTAGTTTTATTTGATTTTCTTTGAAAAAATATGCTACTCCACTAAAAGAACTCATCCTACTAGTAAATTTTACAGGCCAAATCGAGTTTGACTTTCAGACAAAAACTGTACAGCTTCACCCGTCTGTAAAACCGTGCAACCAATAGGTAACACACTCCGCATCAAGGTACGCCGGCTGAAATAGCAGAGTGCATGCAGGTAGCATAGACATAGGAGAGTAAAAGATGTTACACGGCTTTGAAGCAACAATGTAAAAACTATGCTGTGCATAACGCACGTTGCATATAAGAGCTAGTAATGTTCATATTTTGCTAGCGCGGGTATTTTGTACAGAGTCTTGAAAAAATCGTGACACCTATAGGTATTAGTATGGAAGGAAGATGCTCTGACGTATTTGTGTTAATAAATTTGTATCCATATAATAAAATGAGGTAGTATTCTGAGTTTAAGAAGTCGTTTGTTGATTGCAATTCAGAGATATTCTGTTAAATCTGCAAACGGGACAACATTTTTTTATTGCACTACAAAATTTGTGTACCTCTATTTGTGGCAAGGAGAGGCATGTTCGCGCTGTAGTTAAGTTTATGTTTGTGAGACTAAAGCCTGTGTTATAATTAAAATATAGCTTTAATTAAATCCTTGCTCATCAAAGGAGAGGCTTGTCTTTATGCTAGATATGTGTCAAGTTACTGTTGCGGCCTAGCTAATAGTAAGTGTCTAACTAAATAATATTTTGTATATAGACATATATTAACAGATAAATTAAAGTAGATTAATAAAGGTAGTAGATTGCAAGCATTCTAAAACTTAGGGCCCAATAACAGCGTGCAAAACTTTTTGTATCTTTCTATAGTACTTAAATATTTCAAGGCCATGAACTAGTCTTAAAATGATTCATCGGTTGCTCCTATTTGGTTTCTTTTTTAACTCTCTCCACGAGAACGGTTGAGACAACAGTAGGCAAACAGACTAGCAGAATTAGAACCCCTCGTGGAATTCCTCAGGGCGGCGTTTCTTCGCCTTTGATGTGGAGCCTAGTAGTGGATGAAGTGCTTAACAGGCTGACTGCTTTCGGTGTACACTGCATAGGTTATTCTGATGACATTGTAATAATAACAAAAGGCAAGTATGAGGAAATTCTCTGTGACCTGAGACAAAAAAGCTTTACAATCACTAGTGAATGGTGTCGATCGGTGGGGCTGAGCATCAACTCGGCAAAAACCACGATCGTCCGTTTCACTAGGAAGAGAAAATTTTCCGGCATGAGAGACATCCACTTGGATGCAACAGTCATCGAATGTAAAACAGAGGTCAAGTACCTAGGAGTAACACTAGATAAAAGACTTCTGTGGAACAAGCATATTGAATTGACTACGAATAAGGCAACAAGAGCCTTAATGATATATCGGAACCCAGCAGGAAAAATTGGGGTTGCAACCCTAGCATACTGCGATGGCTGTACATCAGTATAGTGAGACCTATGGTAACATACGGGGCGATAATCTGGTTCCCTAAAGTTACACAGGTAACAATCAAGAATACTATTGATAAGCTGCAACGGTTGGTATGTGTCTGCATTACCGGCGCCATGAGAACATGCCCAACCGCTGCCTTGGAGGTCATTTTAGATCTTACGCCCTTATACATAGTAGTGGAGGGAGTTTTGCAATTGCAATTTTCTCCGACAGTCAAGCAGCCATAATGGTGCTGGGTTCTAACACCATCAGATCAAAATTAGCCTGCAAAATGCTTGGAGAAACTGAACAATCTAGGCAGAGAAAACAGAGTTGTACTATGCTGGGTACCAGCACACACCGGAACCATTTTGCGGAATAGGAATGAGCACCTATGAAGGAGAAGTCAAGGACAGGGAGCAGAAACTCCCTGGGAACCCTCTTGGAAGATCTTCCCGGTCTGAGACATTCCAAGGTATTCCTTGGAAACTGCAGTAAGCGAAGAACAAGAACGTTGCTGGAATTAAGTAGGAATAAAGTACGTGTACTTGTGGGTTTTCTCACAGGGCACTGCCACCTTGGGGAACACATGACAAGGATAGGTCTGAATCACAATAGCGACTGCAGGTTTTGCGGGGCGGAAAGCGAAAATCCTGATATCCAACTGCGTGGCAATTACAGCGGTTCGCGCCAGTCATTTTGGTAAAGATATCATTGACGAGGGGGAAATACCCACCATCACAGCTATTGCAGTTTATTAAAGCACTTGGACTGGATGGGGAGCTATAATTGGGGACAAATACTAACAACGTATAGCTCATGTAGGGGGGCACAATAGATCATTCGGTCGCAGTGCAACATCACCCTCAACTCAAATTCTAATTCTACTAAATGGTATACTTCCACAGGCATGGAAAGCTGTTAGTTATTACATAGCCTAAGTTGAGGAAGGTTTTAATGACCTTGTATCCATCAGACTGCTATTCCACCGTATCTTGCTACTCGGATTAGGTTCAGAACAGCTACTCACCAAATTAATATTAGAGGATATTATAAACATTCCTCACCATGCAATTAACAAGCGTTCCTTTCCATAAACTTGCATCTGAGAGGAAGTCAGAAGTAATAATAAGAGAATGAGAAACATGGTGATAGCAAATATTTGGGAGGCATACAAGGATGATTAAATTAACAATTTTGAAGATTGCAAATATGATGTGAAGAAGACTTGGGTAAGATGTAATGAAGTATTTGGTAGAAGAAGAACTATGGCGATGTATGATAGTATAAGATGATATATGAAGCCAGAACGTAAGGAGACATGGAATAACTACTTTGAAAAGATATGGACGATAACGGCATCTGACTGACCAGAACTTCAACAAGGTAGCACATAAACCAATCTATCTACTTTTTTGAAGTGATAGAGATGGAAACTCTTGATGAAGGAACCAGCAGAGAACGACCTAATGAGGACTGCAAAGATAGCTTACCACTTCTGCAAAATTTTGCTAGCGCATTAGTGAGAAGTTGGACAAAAGACTGTCTTCTGCATATTTGTGGTTTTTCTTTCAAACCTTGTGACTATATGGATCACAGGCTACTGGGGCAAGTAGGGATTAAGAGGAAAAAAATGACAAAATGGATAGAAGAGTATTTGCAGGAAAAATAATTGGTGGTAAAAATGAATGTAAAGGTGGGACACACAAAAAGAACATGAAAAGGTGTACTCCAGGGCAGAATACTGGCTCCATTGCTGTACTTGTTGGGACTCTACTTCACAAAATCTACACATCTTCTGTAACAAGAAAAGTATTGATACCAAGAGTGTAGCGTAATGTGTGGCTAATTGACAGGAACAAACAAAGAAGGCCTTCTATTTAAGCTATAAGAGGTTGCTCTATGTAAAAGGCCAATCAGACTAGTGAGATATATGGTGAGCGATAGACTAAATGAAATTTGTATCTTAATGGAAAAATAGTCTCACTTCAATGGCTGCAAAATGGACTTCCCCAGGAATCTGACAACCACGACTTCATGTAAATTTATACACGCCAACGACGTAGCTATCGCCACGCAGAACGTCAGCTTATCACATGTTGAAGAATTCCGTACTGGAGATGTGTAGGTAATCACCACTACTTTGAGAAATTAGGTCTTCAATAAAACCCACAGAAAGCTGAAGTTGCGGCGTTCCATTCCAATAATCAACAAATGCAACATCAATTTAGTGTCACATACGAGGGCATCATGCTGGAGCTGAATTCTTACCCATGGTATTTGGTGGTTAAATGATATCGAAGGCTTCCACGGCCCGAGTCTCTATAATGAGGGTTTCCGGATGTTGACCGTGTCATGGTAAGTAAAATATATACAGTACAAAATAAAAATAAAATGCACAAGATATACAATAAACTCGACGTTTTGCCACTAATGTAAGCGGCTTCTTCAGGAGCAAAGAGTTTGACTGGGTGGGTACCAGAAGGTCACGGTAACTCGATGTGTAAACCACGCTAGAGGCGAAAACCTTCTGGTAGGTGAGGGGCATCAGAAGGTCGCGGTAACTCGACGTGTCAACCACGCTAGAGGCGAAAACCTTCTGTCTCTTGTATTTGGTGGTTACTCTCGTTAGAAGCGTGACATAGAAGTCGTTTGAAAAATCTATCAGCAAAAGTGAAAACCAGAAGTAATATAATTGATCTTTTCCAAACAAGACGACTAGCTAGGTTGAAGCATCAGTTTTGCAAGTGTGCTACCAACCCTGCCCCACCTATTCGTCCGAATATACCATCTCTTACAACGTATTATTACCGTTTAAACACCAACAATAGTTACAGTTTATAACGCCAATACCAACTTCAAGCATATCATAACAGTGAAGGTGCAAACAACTACTAACTACGTTTTCGTGCTGCAGCCGTCAATTCAAGAATAAGAAGAGGTAAAAATAGAAGCAGGTAACATTAGCTCGTTACATATCATGTGTAAGAGCAGAGAATCTAGGCGTATCCACTTCGAAATTACCATTCGCGTCTTCTGTGTGCGCTAGATTCGCGCAATAACTCCGGATAATAAAAGCCGGATTATCTCGCTTTTATATTTCCTCTCCGTAAGGAGCTCGTACGAAGAGGAGATTATTGTTTGTGCAGTTATTCCGGAACTCAGGTGGGTGTCCGTTAGTTTCATTGTTATCCTGCGGATTATTAAACGAGCCGGCTACACGAGTAAGAAGGTAGTTGTTAGATATAGGTGCCGGCTCATATGTTGCCTAGCACTTGTAGTTTCCGTTATATTGGAGAAAAATGACGGGAAGAGAATTCTTTAATTGCTATTACGGAAAGAAAGGGCTCTAAGTATGTGTTGTAATGACATCTGACGGATTACCCAGAATTCCTAGATTCTACATCGTTTATATAAAAAACGAATAATGCGGGTCCCAGAATAGAACTTTGCGGAACGCCTTGTTCTAAACAAAAATAGCAGCGACATCGTGCTTGAACTTGTAAAACCGTGGAGAACGCCTGATCCTTGAGTGACCAATAGCAATTCCTTGGACCGGGAGACATGTTTAATGCAGGATCTTGCGGTTTCTACCGTATTTGCCACACCATTTCGCCGAAGTTCTTCTGCGGTATTTGCCAACCCTCATCTTCTCCGTTTATGTCTTCAAATCACTCTGCGTATTCGCAAAACAATTTATAGATTACGTAATTACGATAATGGATTTTGTGTAGGCAGACTTCTGAATTTTTTTATTAAATCTTTACTTTATCTCTCTCTATTGAGCACTTATTCCTCCATCATGGTCTTAGAACTGTAAAAAAAAACTTATTCTACATCTTAATTCCCTTCCGTTATCACTTTTTAACCTTCTGCTATTCCAGAAAAGTTATTTCTGGTCGTGCTCGTTTTCAAACGTCTCAAATCTCTGTTTGGAGAAAGCTGAACATTTTAAAAGCGAATATTCTAATCCAGTAGGGCTTTTGAGTCAGATTAATGCGGATTGTATTCCCAGAGTTGCTCGAAGTTTAAATTATGATGACGTTGCAAGTCTGAATCTATTTAGATGGAAGAAGTAAATCTGATGTAGGTACGCCGGTCTGCTAAGTTAGCGCTGGTGCCATTTAATTTAATGGGTATTAAATTTAATTGTTGCATTAACCTTTTCTTGAAGTAGGTTTAATGAGGGGCCACACTAGATAATATTAGTTGGTGAAATGTTTGGAAGTGTACTGATTTTTACTAATCAATAACTTAATTTACTATTACTGTGGAGGGGAACACCAGGGTTGTCCGAAGACAGATATCCTTTATGAATAATTTGCATTAAATATAATTGTTAATATTGTGCACAATAACATTGGAAAAATAGTTTGATGGCAGGAATCGAACGCGAGTCTGCAGGGTCGTAGGCGTGTATCCAGTCCACTGCGCTACAAACGCTTGATTTTTCTCAGAAACTAGGGCGAGTTAGGATACCAGTTCGTACCTGCGTACTAGGGGAGGTCCCTCCATAACATAGGTGAGACTCATCAAGATACATGTTGGACAACCTTGGTATTCCCCTTATGAGATAGCTTAAATTTTGTGCGTGGTGTTTGGGTTTGGGGTCTAGATTACCACCATAAAAGCATTTCAACTTTCTGCAAAATACAAGAATCTTGTCAATCTATGAAGCAAACTTTGAGCCCCTTGTCCTCTTCTGACAGAAGGATTTCAACTGTTTGCTAAGATGACATATTTAACTATGGCAGAAAAAAAAGACCAAAGGAAGTTTATGGGTTTATAAAGCTAGCCTTGTTAATTGTGCCTCTTCGCCAAATATTACAATGAAGACTACAAAACACGGGCTTCTTCCTTCGTAATATATAACGCAGCTACAGTCAGCTTTGTGTAGTCTACTCTTACATGATTGCGCAAATCTGTAGAATAGGGTTTCAATAAATATTTTTAGTGCTTGAACCAGTTTTTACGACCAAATAGTGGTCGTAGCACCCTGCTAGATACGTATGGCTCAAGCAAAATGAGTCATAACTACACAGCAACATATGAAGCGTATAATGACCTGCATCGTATCAGATGGCCCTCCAAAGCAGGCGGATCAGAGGTGGAACTGCACTGTATTATACCCCACTCTTCCCCTTTCTCTTTGTTTTGTAAGAAGGAGAAAACTGAAATGTGAAGGTAATGTTGCATTCGATTTGGCCTCAGGTGTTTCTGTTGTTGCATGGGTAATGCTGCTACTTATGTCAAAGTTATTTCGCCTGCAATCTGCTTCGTATATTCAGGCGTACCAATTGATTCGGTGAGATGCATCTTCAAGGGCTATTGGCAACTCAAGATTTCAAATTTTTTGCAGAAATATGAAGTTGGAGTGGACATTTGCGGTCAATAGCTGAACAATTGCATTCCACTGTAGCGAAAGTTTAAGGCTCCTAACCGATAGCCAGAGTGGGTTAACATTTTCTCAATAGCAATCACGAAAAAATTGAATTCGTTTCGAGATTAGGTTTCACAACCAACTATAAAAATTATGTAGCCAGGACAGACTCATAAATTCATACTGGACTGGCTATAATTTGAAGCTTTTACGGTAAAGCAATTCTAATGCTATGTATTGATAGGTTGGAGAAATGATGTGGATCTATTTGCCTTGCACGTAATGTATCCAAGTGCAGAATTCTTCACGCCAGATATTTGGTATTCAATTCGCATTCGAAGAAGGTCTGCTAGATTTCCTAGTTAGGGTTTGGACCAGTCTACTATTTTGGAAGCTCTCAATCTAACTTGGTTTTTCTATGCAATGTATTGCATGAACATTTTGACTGGGCTATCGCGCACCTGCTCCTCGACTTCTGCATTGCTTCCAAATCGATTTCCTCCCAGTGATTCCTACATAGGCGCAAACAAAAAATAGTCACAGGGGAACCAGTTAAGACTATAATTAGGGTGCTCAACGGTGCCCCAGCCCATTTCGTCCTGTGTATTCTCCATCTAGGCCGCGGTGGGAGGTCTCGCATTATCACGGAGGATAATGACATTTCTGATGGCTATGTTTCGTCTTTTGTTTCGAGAAACGAGTTTTAGCCTTCACTGGGCAAGCTTCATTCGTTCTTCGCTACTCCTTAATTCACATTTTTAACTCTTCTTCTAGTTGAAGCCGATTCAGAAACCTTTCAGAGATGTCCAACCTGACCCGTTTTTGGTTTTCAATCAACAACCTCGGAACCCATCTACCTCTAATTTTTCTGAAACCAAGTTGATCAGTAATAATTGATTGAATTCTTTCATGGGTGATACCCATTTTTTGGTGAAATTTCTTCCATGGTTAACGGCCGAACACGTTCAACGGGCTGATATTGTCATCTGTAAGGCTTGTCCTTATGCGTCTTTCAATATTTTTATTTTCAATACACACGATTCTGAGAGAGATTGATTGATTGATTGATTTTGGTCAATGTAGGATGGTCTTTTAACATCCCTAACACTGCGGCCTGTAAGGCCTATTGTATTATTCCTACCTTGATTTTGTTTTACTCGAACAGGGGTTTCCTTGATAAGGTTTAGGAGCCTGTATGGTAAATCTTTCTCCAACGATGTTTCCACTGCGCTTTGCGTAGCAAACCTTCGTTGGCTTGTGCTGCGCATTCGAAGAGAATGTGGGGGGCTGTTTCTTTCTCCTCATTGCAGAGTCTGCATAAGGGTTCATCTTTGTAAATCCCCATCGTATGTAGATGACCTCTTAGACAGTGTCCTGTTAGTAGACACGTTACTGCCCTAAGCTGAGTCCTGTTTAGTGCAAGTAGGTCAGCAGTTAGTCGTTTTGATGGTCGTTCCATCATCCGCTTGCGGTGTCTTTGTCCAGGTACATGGTTCCAATTTGATTGGTGTTGTTTCACAATCCACTCATTGATTGCACCACACACTGCACCTTTTGTAATACCTAAACCTGGTTTCGGTCCAGTAAATGTCATTTGGGAACCTTCTCTCGCTAGCTGGTCTGCAGTTTCATTGCCTGCTATACCCCGGTGCCGTGGCACCCACACCAAGTTGACCTTGTTGTGTTTAGCCAGAACAGCTAGGTTTTGCAGACATTCTCATACTAGTTTGGAGGCTACATGATTTGATGCTAGTGCCTTTAAGGCCGCCTGACTAGAGAGAATGCAAATCGTTTCTCATCGCGGTTGGCGACGCAGACTCTCCAACGAGCAGGTTTGTATAGCATATATTTCTGTTTGGAATACCGTGATGTGTCTTCTAAGTGGTTCACCCAGTTTGTAACCCTCGTTTTCCTCATAAACCCCAACGCCAGAATTAGTCCCTGATTTTGACCCATCTGTAAACCAGTTCTGGGTTCTCAGTTTTTTCCCTTCACCATTTTTCCACTCGTCCCAATTCAAAAAGACTTTGAAGGGTTTGTCGTAGGAAATTTTCGTGATTGCTATGTCGCTGCCCATATCGAAGATTGGGTTTTTGACTACTGTTTCCATACTAGTGTGCCCCGACACATGGTGGGTTTTCCAGTTGTTAGTATTTTTCAGTCTGTATGCTCCTATTCTTGCCTCTCCCATGATAAATATATCAAGGGGGAGTATGTGTAACATGGTCTCCATTGCAGCTGTTGGAGTGCTCTTGATGGCTCCATTTACGCAAAGGCACGCCAGACGCTGAACCTTTGACAGATCAGCCCCCGCAAGTCCCCGCGCAACCCTTGGCCACCAAACCAGGCAGCCATAAGTTATCATGGGTCTTATTACTGTAGTATACAACCAGTAGGTCATATGCGGTTTGAGTCCCCACGTCTTCCCAACTGTTCTAGGGGTTGTTAGTAACAGCCTCTTACATTTGTCTGTCATTTTCTTCAAATGTGAGTTCCAGTTCAACTTAGACTCCGAGGTCACTCCTAGGAACTTACCCTCTTGACTGAACTGTATAACTACATTATAAAGAGACGGTGCTCGTAGGCCATCCAGTCTCCTTCTTCTGGTAAAGGGCACAAGTGCAGGTTTTGCAGGGTTTACTCAAAGGTTCTCATTCCTGCACCACCCTTGTACCATCTCTAGTGTTCTTTGCATAAGTTCAGAGATTATGCGGGTGCTCTCACCTACGATGAGTATAACGACGTCATCAGCATATCCCTGTGTGTGGTAGCCTGCATTGTTTAGCAAGACGAGCAGCTCATCAGTTACCATGTCCCACAACAGAGGGGATAATATACCTCCTTGGGGGCACTCTCTGGAAACTGACACCTACATCTTATCTCCTGCCAGTTCTGCTTCTACCTCTCTACCGTGGCACATATTTTCTACACAGTCGTCGTGGAGTAGAAAACACTATAAGTGTTTTCTACTCCACGACTTTTAACAGCTCGTATTAGAGATTCAAATGAGATGTTATCAAAAGCACCTTCTATGTCAAGGAATGCTCTGATCGTTTAACGTCTTTTATTGGTTAAAAACTTTCTGATAATCCTTTGCGTGGTAGACAAAAATCTCTTTCTCGGTCGTGGCTGTGAAAACAACAAAGCCAAACATTTACTCCACACAACATCATCTAGGTTGGAACTGTATTCTAAGTAAAATAGCATAATTACCGTTTACATTTGGCATATCGTCGCAGGTGGTCAGGTATCCTCCAGCAGATGCTCCCATTTCCCCCCATTTTAAGTGCTAGTTTTATATCTGGCAGAATGCTGTGTAATTGATGACAATCTAAATCCGTATTTGTTATAGGAGATAGATACAGGAAAAAGAAATGGTAGCAATTGGAAATGTAATTTTTACAGATCTTTTACAGTTCTTTTAGCCATAAGCCAAGAAACTGAAGAAGGAGCATTAAGTATTCCGTCAAGAATCTTAATATCAATATCACAATATCGAGGGTGGCTTAAAGAATCATTTGAAGAAATCAATCTTGTACTTGTACTACCCTAAAGCGGTAGTACAACGATACGGCGAATTTCTTAAATTTCAAGGTCATAAGCCAAAAGGGGCGGTTACAGTTTTATTTCTAAAACGAAATCCCCTATGGGATGGTATGGAGTTTTGGTATTTATGTTGTTATGGATATTCCCATTTCCACCACCCAAATAATGAATTATCGTTTTGGATCCTAGTTTTATGCTTCAAGGAATGTTCATGGTAGATTCATGAACATTTGAAAACTTTTTGCGATAGAAGATAGATGCWTGATGAAGACATGGATTGATAGCAATTAAGAGGTTTTGAAAAATTTCCTTGAGGTTAAGCTCWTCAGKTCTCACGATGAATTCTAGCWTTAGACCAAAGGTAGGAGAACTTGGAAGGRCCTATATTTAATMCAGCCTCCTSAGACCAACCCAATTGAAACAATTTATGGATTTTYGGCTAAATAACTAGATTAACATGTATTCTACACAAAGCAAATACGCCCAAATGCAAACTAAAGCGCAAACTAAATACTTGCACTCGAATATCTTCAAAATTCGTTAGAAAAACGCACCACTTTGTGGTAACTGAAAACGAAATCTATTATTAAAGGGATTCTTATGCTAAGAGGTTTCCACAAGACGGCAGTATAAAATAAAATATTACCGGATTTTGACGTGAAATTAAGCGTTAAGTGGTGTCATTATTTAAAGTTTTAACTACGAGAACGTAGTAGCAATGTCCCCACCATTCTAATTAACCATTTATCTTGGAATGAATACAGCGGGGGAAACCGTATTCCTTTTGAATCGAAGTTATGTTCTGCCGTTAGGAAACAGGAAATTTCTTATCTGTTTTCCTGTTGTTTCCCCGTAATGAATTCCGTAAGCGCTGTGTGGTGTAGGCGGATCACACTTCACTTCTCTTCCCCTTCTCGCCCATTCCTAACAACACAGTGATTTCGCATCAATTTACATGCATTTCACTATTGATAAGTGAATAAGTGATTATACGAGCTACGAGATCCCCGTACGAGAGGGAGCTAGGCGGCGAGCTAGTGGTACTTACTGAGGAATAATGAAAGCAATTACGAATTAATTTTAGGTAGTTTAGATAACGCAGCTGAATATATATGAGGCGTAAGATAGTGGAGGCGAAATTGTGTTTATGTTGTTACGGGAAACTAGTGGTAGTTTTGGTAAATGTCACGGACGATTTGAAAGGGGGAATATTATTCGTTCGGTTGAGGGGATAAGTTATCTTAGTAATTGGTTCATCAGACATTCCGACATACGTCGATAAAAGATTTAGTTAAGAATTATGCGAATAGCCTGAAGGGCAGGGAAACTGTGATAACTCCATTCGTTACACGAAATTAATGGGCGTCAACTTTAAGTTTAAGTTTAAGCCTGGAATATCCTCGCCTACCTTGACTTGGTGATAATTATAGGTTATGTTTGACGATTTTAACTCAGAAAGCAATCTCTGCAGTACCACAATTTTCGATAGGGTGTAATCTTACACCTTTTCGGAACGTATAATTCAAAACAAGATAATTCGTTCCCGTTTATTTGAATTGTGTAATTTTTGTTGGTGTATCCAAATTGGAGGTTATAATCATTGATTAATATTCATGTAAAAGATTGCTCAATTCCATCAA
>SMLS01056041.1:0-15629 GCA_004785975.1 Popillia japonica
AAATTATTCACTAGTTCTTCGAGTAACGTATGGTATTTTTCTTCATTTAGGTTACCGTCAATAAAATATGGCCCAATTAACCTACAATCTAAAATTCCACCCCAAGCATTTAAAGAGAACCTTCTCTGCATCTTATTTTCAATAAGAAATCTAGTATGTATGTATATTTATTTACATTCATCCGACCAGAGATGTTTAAAGTAAAATAGTGAATCTTCTCGAAATTTATTTAAATAAAAAGTACAAAATTGTATTCTTCGTGGATAATCGTCTTCCACTAAATGATGGATCAATTGAGGTGTACGGTCTTAATTTGTGTTTTGTCAAAATAGAATGTATTGTTGTACTGAAAGATCCAATGTTGTTAGCAATCTCTCTAACGGGCGTCTCGGATTTTTCTCATCCAATAATAAAACTTTTAAATGTAAATTTTCATTTGTAGTTCGGACTTTTTTCTTTGACTTTTTAAAAGATCCGTACAGCCTCAAATTGGCTTCCAGTTATACAAATTTCTTATGATGTGGTGGCTTCATATCAGGGAAACGTTCCTGATAAATTCTAATAGCGCCCCATGGGCTTTTGCATTCAAAAGAACTTCAAGCATATCCGTTAAATATTCAAAATGTATATATTTTCAATTAGTATTAAAATAAATTGAAATTAAACCTATGCAAACTTGTTTATTATCATTAATGGCATATTTGAAAAATGATTTGATTCAATCAAACTGACAGTGACAGTAGCTGATTAAAAAAGACGCTGTGATTGTTTAATTGCATACTGAAATTTTTGACCTACTGTTAGTTTTGTCATATAAAAATGAGCAAAAATGTTTCTTTTTCTTGCATTTTTCCTTATTTAGGCATATGTATGTATTTATGACATTATTCGAATAACTAGAAAATGTTCTTTTATAAAAACAAAAACACCTTTGTGGTGATTTATATCTGACAAACAGATAATTCGCATTGCCGTTTGTAGTATTTACGAAACCCTATAGTTTAATATATAGATCATCAAGTCAGATAATAAATAAAGACGTTACAGCGTTTGGAAATTTTTTGTGGTACACCCGGTATATAAATTGTGCGAAACTTATGTATACATAAAAGTATCTTGCTGTTATTCATTCTATCACCTCATCTTTGTCCACAAAGGTGAACTTTAGTCCACGCTTTATTAAAAGTTTAAGACATATGTATGAAACATTCTCTCGTAGCAACAAACTATTTGTTCTCATACGTCTCAGCTATTACGGACTTCAGTAAACAGCATCGTAATAACACCTTACATATCCATCAAGAAAGAAACAAGAATCCTTTCCCATACGAAAACAACTACAATAATTGCATCTACCCGGCACTAGAAGAAGCAAAACATCTTAATATCTTCCTCTAACAAGCAACAGTTACACGGTACGCGTGAAGTTACGAAAATTACTCAAAAGCAACGCCGACTATCTAAACTACTGTTTCGCTCATAACTGTCGGCAGCATAAAGGTAATTTCGAAGCCATCCATGTCTTCACGTGTGTGTGTATAGTCATCGTGGGACTGTAGGTAGTATGCTGTATACAGGAAAGAGGCGTTTAGTGGCTCAGATATCTTTTAAACGCATATAAATTTGAATGCATGTTTATAATACCTAGGCGGTTCGCACAGGTGTTTGACGTTATTATAGTCACTAATAGTTGATAATTGTTGATTGGATTTTAGTTTGCTCACTGTAGCATACTATGCTTGAATTACTAATGTGTGACACTCGAGCGGATATGAATGGAATGTTTCCTGCTTTTTTCGAAACTGTAAATTGCTTTAAAAGCATAATAGGAGATAGTATGTATATACATAAGTTTATTGTCTGGTTTTTTGCTTAAATATTTCACACACATTTAAACTCAATTTCCAAATTTTTTACTTATAGTAGTGAATGAAGATAAATTGCGATTCAGATATGTTGAACTATCATCTAAAATTAAATGATGACACACTTCCTTTTAAAATCAGAAATGATACCTTTGACATACCTATATCCGTTAGTGCTAATAACATATCTAGGAATTTACTACAAAGAATGTTTAGATTGATTCCACTATCCTCTATCCGTTCTATTTTTTACTCCGAATAGAATGATCTTTACAACAACATAATTGAATTATTACTAACTAAACGTTTAATTTATAAACTTGATTATAAAATTGTAAAGACGTTTACGAAAAAAAAACGATATAATTTTGTTGTTACCTAACAGATAGCGGTATCATTTATTTTAAAGCGTTTAGTACCTTTTTATCACAGTACAATAACATTAAGTTTTATCACGATGGTAGTCGTTGTTTTGAAGGCGAGTCTTGAATTATACCGACGTCGCCATAAATTAAACACCCACTCGCTGCCTTGAGGCCATATTAACACCTCGAAATTAAAAACTAATGCGCGATGCGGTCAAACTAGATTGTAGAATGTAAATTACGAACTACGTGGCAGAGTAATACTAGTTTGGAATTCTATGACTTCAAAAGTGTTTACGGTAAACTTATCGTTCTAATTGAAATGGATTATATTGCTAAGGGTTCTCATGCTTTTAGCATTAGTTTTTTTATGGTTTTGCCACTGTTTCCTTTCTAGTATTAAGAAATGAAAATATCAAACCGTTTCTGAGATCTCATCGTCAAAAGTCACGAAATACATACATATATTCTTAGTTTACCAGGATACGGTCTATCATTTCCTCTGAGTTAGGAATTGCCATTGAATTAACAATTATTGTTATTAAATAATACCAACGAGATAACATTCTTTTTGCGACTACATTGTGCACAACATACACGAACACACTCTGTACAGTATGTGGCGAAGTGTGTATTGCAAATTGTACGACCACAGTTAGCTCTCGTAGCTTTTATCGAACAGCACTATACAACGCCATATACCATAAACAATGGTGGTAGATTTAAGCATACTTTTTTATAGAAAAGAGAAAAAACTTACATCATCCTTCCATACTGGTACCCGTTCTTATATTACTTTGATGGAGTACCGTTTAATAATGATAATTTTCCTTAGTGTCTATTCCACATCTTATGGATTAGTATGCGTGCTGCTATTTCTTCTCTGATGTCATAAATTTTTTCATCACTGAAAATCTCACCAGCTCCTTCGGCGCAAATCCTCCTAATAGCTTGCCACCTGAAGCATACATATGAAGAGCGTATGTTCCATGTCGTCCACCGCTCTGCAATATGTACATTTGACGGTGCCTGCACTTTTCACACAGATGTGTTTAAAAACAGCGAGGTCGGCGAGTGCCTAAGTTATAAAGTATTCAACCTGTCTGCGAGGGCATTTCAGTGACGGTCTTATGTCGGTAATCAATCTTCTATCCTGTTAAATCATTTCTATTGCCATCCTTTGTACAGTCTCTTCCTCGCCATCAGCTTTTGGCATTGCTCCATATCTCACTGTATAATCAACTATATTAATGGCATCTGTAAGCACAGGCAATTCTTATATTAGTAGACGCTCGATTCTCGTTAGTTTACTAGTCAGTTTTCGATTCCGAATGACTTTACCCCAATTCATGGAGCCAAGGATCGTGAAGTTTAGCACACTCCCAAATAACTTAATTTTTTAGGATCGCTGATGTTTATCTAGTATCAGTTTCGCAAATGCCTCGATAGCTTTTTCAGTTTCAGAGTGTCAATATATGCGAAAAACGAACACTTGGTATCAACCAGCAACCCAGACATTTTGGTAGTCGTACTTGGTATGTAATAGGTACTTTGTGCCGTTAGACATCGAACTCTACAGAAGCAATCTTCCTACGTGTCGTAGGTAGGACGGCTTTGGTTTTCTACGGAACCAACTGCAAACTTCTTGTTTCTATCATACGTTTTACTCCCCTTTGCGGACACAACGAAAACAATTTCGTCCGCTTTATTTTATGAATTACTGTTTACTTAATGTTTTTGTAAAATATTATAAAAAGGTTGTTGAGCAGTGTCTAGTAAACTCGGTATTCCAATTTATTACTTATTTACACTGTTAAAAGTTATAGCTACATTGTAAGTTGCACATTTACTTAATGGATAAACATAAAAACATTTATTGTGAAACTTACGAGCTTGAATGTATCTTCAAGTCTGCATCTTGTGAGTACTAAAGCCTCAGGTATAAAGCGGTACTTCTTCGATTACAATGTATTGTTTAATTAATTTAAATTCTTTATTAACTCGCTAAATACCATGATAAAAGCTATTTTAGTTGATTTTGTTAGAATTGCATTAACATTTCATAAATTTCATTAAAAAGGTAATAATGACTAAGGCTATAAAATGTGTTACGTCACCCACATACTTAGATATGTTTCATATAAATCACATAATATACATAAATGCATATCATTCAGCAGTACCGCCCATTTAATTAAATTCATATAAATGCAAATCTTAGCATCAGAGAATTATTCATTAAAAAATCTCCTGACTAATTTTTTCACCCACTTTATCCTCTTAATTATAAAAAGACAAGACTAAAAGGGGCGTGTCTGCTATCTATTATCGTTGTTATCTATGTTTGTAATCTTATAAAATGTTAGAAATATCGTAATAAATATTCTTCAACTTGCGGGTGACAAAATTTCTCTATATGTAGGTACCGTGGAATGGGGTGACTTTGAACAATTTCAAAATTAAAATGTATTTTTCTCGTGAAGTAGGAGAGCAAAAGAAATAAAATTAAAATGTAAATATCGGATTTGGTAATTCTACCTATTTCTGAAATAAAATGATTATTTTTCTCATTATCTTCTGAGAAAAAAAAATTAATGGTGGTGATCAATGTTAAACTATAAGTGGGCGTACTTTGAAACCTCCTTGTTTCTGGTCGGAATTCTGAAGTAAGAAAATAAGGAACAAACTGCAGAAGAAGTTTTTAATTGTAAAGATAGTTTTTTACGAAAAAAAATTATAAAATTATTTTTTTTTAATTTTTCAGTCTTTTAATGTTTAGAAATGTAATCTAACAATCATAACTTGTTTTAACTTAAAAAACAGCTTATAAACTAACAAATGAAGATTTACTTTAACTTATAGGCAGTTCTTGAGTATTTATAGCAAATGGAAACTCAACATCATTTAAAGTCTTGTAGCCTTGAACTAACAAAGGGGATGTTTGTGTAATTTGGCACACATATTTATATGTTTGCTTGCCACGGCTAGTAAAAAAGTTTACTAGTACGTATCTTCCTTCTGCACATTCTGTTTGTTGTTTTACCTCTTCAGCAAAATTATCATCTTCCTGCGTCTCTTGATTACTTGGATCACGGATTAGAATATTTTTGATCAACGATCAAAGTAACACCGCATAGGTGATCAATGACAACCCATGAATAATAGACCGTCGAAAAAGCAGTAGCCGTTAAGATTATGTTTTGCCATATATGTAGGTACATGATGTGATAGATGAATAAACTTCTGTTTCGGTAAACTACATACAATTTAAGTTTTTGCGATAATCAAAGCTGTAATTTAGAAGTTATTTCAGCTATTACAATTCCAAAAAACTTCTACTTACATGAATAATTTTTCATCAACTAGTAACAATACACCAACTGCGTTGGTCACATGTTCACAGTGATGCTCAGTGCTGCCAACAGTAAAACAATAGTCTGAAGAGTGCGTTTCGAATTTATATAATTTCACTTTTAGTACAGAAACGAAGTTTTTATCAAAGTAACCCCATTCCACGGTACAGAAAATTCAGTCTTTGCTAAACAATAGTCGCCTCTATATCAAATAGAAAATCATCCAATGAAATATTTATTCTATTTTCCAAGTTTTGAGATGAAAAGAAATTTTGAAACATGTTTATTGGAAATTTACAAAAAATAAAGATACATACTCCACGTGCTTCACTATAAGACTTTAAATTACATAATGGTAATAGCACAGGTAGAGAATATAACGTATTTAAGTAAACTGTAAGTCAGATTAGAAGCAGATCGCTGCTTTACGTTGAAACTAAAGAAGAATGCATAATAAAAAACGTGAACTATTCCGACTTATGTTAACCAGAGAGGATATCTGGAAAAGAAGGTAACATTAAACGGGATGAGTAGCAAGAACAGCGGTTCAGTAAATTTCTTTATATCGACGCCGCACGCCATCCGTATGTCTTTCTTCCGAAATGTACTCAATCCGAACGTTTCAAAAAAGAAACAGTCCCGGTACAACGCAAGCATCTCATCCTTTCCGACATTCTAGACAACACAGGAACACAAAACACACACATCCATCCTCCGAGTGTTCTGGTGCTGCAGCCTCGTCGAAATCTGTACACAGCATGTTTTACCGATCGTAGTAGTTTTGGCTTATTTTAGTTTGAGTTATTTTGAATTCCCACAATCTGTCTACCATATTGCCCGGTTGTGCCAATGAGTGGAGCATATGGTCCGATCGCACACTAAACAGATATATTTTTCATAAATACGTGCACTTGCTGTATACGTAATACACGTTATTAAAGACCACAGACCACTAAACATTTCAAACAGTCTGTCGCTAAGCGTACATACATGCATAATTGCCTACCGATAACCGATTTAATAGAACAATGTTAGCGATAGCATGTCACACAATTTTCATGTAATATTATTAAAACTGAGTACGTAAGCCGAAAGTGTGCGAAACTTTTTGTGTCTATAACAGCAGGTCCATTAGCAATGGATTTGTAGTACTAGCAAATCTGACTGATGTGGTGTTATATATACTAAATCTGAAAAAGAAACAACTAACTCATATTGCACTCCTGAAAACAAGTTGCGATTGAATATGTGTGTGTACCTTTCCATACGTTTCATTACTGTAGAACGTTACGTGAAATACATGAATACTACGTACAGTCTAGCTGTTGGTTTAATTCCACTTACTCCCTGAACTGGTTGAAAAAAAGTTACAAGCAGTATATGTGACGATTAGTAATAAAAATTTTCAGCCTTATTCATAGTCGGATTTAGTGGCTACTAACAACCTACTAAGAAAATCCGTATTCATAGTCGTATTTAGTAGCGTACTACGCTTATAATTACCAACTAAATACATACTAGCGACCGGTGGTATCTTTAAAGCCTCTAGTTTGCTATTAAATATAACCTAAAAGTTATTTTGTGCTGGTATTTGTAAATTATGCGGTCGTTGTCTTTCTTGTATCTTTTGGTTGCGCCAAGTTAAGTGTAACGGCTAAGTTTTAGCGTGTTTGATGATTATTAGATTCTATTTTGTACTCACTGAGTATTGAATTTCCTCAAATATGATCGTAAAATAATATTGCCGTGAAATTTTAATAATGTAGGCAAAACGTGCCCGCTCTTAAAAATGGGATGATGTTGAATAACATGCTTTTAGCGAAGTAATTAGGGAGGACTTGTCTAGAATTGTGAAATATTTTTTACAGAGCAAACTGTTGTAGGTGACTCTTGCACAATCAAATGTGTCTGCCACCATCTACTTATAAATCAAGCTATCTATTTCTTGTATGTGTACTTTCTTGTGGGTATTGGTACTGACAGACAAAAGAATTGTGTAATTTGAAAATTAAGCATGAGCGGGAGTGTCAAAAAACAAATGAGATTATTGTGTGAAAGAATATGTAAATAATATTATGAACATATGCATATTTTGTATGTAAGATTAGCTATCAGATTTTTCATCTTATTATTAAGGGGAAACCGCTTGGCACCTAGGCACGGGTTTGATGTGCCTATGTAGTGTCGGGCGCTACTCCGACTAAAACCCCTTTTGCTTCCTTCTCTGACGTTTCGGAACCATCCGTAGGACATATGATCGAAACGTCAGCGGCTTCATTCATCATTCTCCTTATCTCATGGCCTTCTGTCTCCTTAATTTGTCCTGTTCTTTCTGACTCATTATGTCTATGATGAGCTTGTAGATCGCTCGTCAGTTTCCTTCCCGATCCATCATCTTTTACACCATGGTGTCCGGCGTCAACATACAACCCACTTCATTGTATGTATGCTCGTCTACGATTTTCCCATCCATTACAAATAAAGATGGTATATTCTGCTGTATCGGTATTGGAGCAGCATATGCAGCTGTCGGTGTTGTCTTTTCCAATACGCTTAGCAAAAGATCTAAAAGTTGTCGTTAGTACCTGTGTCAGGAAGTAGTCACGTGGATACAGTGCGATGCCTGCACTGTATCCACGGTCTTATAGCAGGTATGAGTTTCTTGGTCTATTGGGCCTTAACAGTTTGGGACCCCCACATCTTCTGCCAGAACTCAAGCGACCTTTCCCCGGATGTTGCACGACACGTTTGTCTGTTTTCCTCACTATGTTCATACCCATACTTTCTCGCCGTAGCCAACAGCTCGATAGGGACATTTCCACTAATAACCTGGAGCGCATCGTCCGAAACGGTCTAGGCTGATGCAACTCGGCGGAGCATGTTTCTTTGCACCCGCCCATACATCTCTCTATACTTATGGAACCTCAGGTCCTCGTACCAGATGGGTGCTCTGTAGAGCAGGATGTTTTGCATTGCGCTGCATAACACCGTCCTTCTGCAGTCTGCAGGTCCGCTGACGTTGAGTAAGATTTTGCTGAGCACCGATACTCTCTGTTCCGCCTTTGCTACGACTGCCGGGAAATGTTTCTTAAAAGTTTCCCTATCGTCCATTATTATCTCCAAATACCTAATCTTTGTTTAGGGGTCAAGGTTACTCCGTCCAGGCTGAAAGCAATCGACTGCCTGTTTCGTCTTCCTTTTAGGATCACTGCCTCGGATTTTCGGGGCTCTACAACCAGCCAAGTCATCCGCAAAAGCAACCGTTGCCGCGTCTTCCGTCAGATCCAGGCCGGGGATTCCGTCATAAAGGACGTTCCAAAGAGTAGGGCCAAGAACCGACCCCTGGGGGGAAACACCAGCTCCAATCTCTATGGTTTCTTCTTCACCAACCAAACCTTTCTGTTGCTGAGGTAGTTCGAAATTATATTCACTAGGTATCCTCACATCAACATCTTATTATTACATATATTTATTATAATTAATGTAAGTATGGTATAATAAAGTAAATATCATAAAATGCCCCCCTAATTTTGTTTTTATATCACTCTGATAGTGGTAATCCATGCTGTTCCGCTAAAATAATTTCAATTGAAATAGAATAGTGTTTCTCAAAATATACGTCTGTACATGTATCATTGCTATATGTATGTTACATACCTACCTGTATCCAGGTACCCTATTCTTGCCAAAACTGGAGTTTCTTGGTAAATTGATAAACCACGATCATTTTCACTATTTAAATTATCTCATATTAATTTAAGGAAAATATTTGCTGTATCCTTTGTCATCCAGTATTTTGCTTTAAATGATCAATCATCTTATTTCTCCAGAGGATTGGGTAATAAATGCGATGCATTTCTATTTTTTCAGCTTCAAATTCAAACAACTCTTCTTCAACATCAATAAACTCATCAGCCACCCAAAAAATTTTTGTTTTTGTGTTCACTTATATGTATTACAGTGATTTGCAGCGTTGCTTACTTTCTTATATTTTGTAGGAATCTTACAAGAAATTAACTATATATACTTTAACGTAAAATAATAAATTTGTTAAAAAGCAAAGGATGTTTACACAAAATTTATGTCAAATTCTGTCAAAACCTTTCGATACTCAATGCTAGTGCTGCAGATATCCGACAAAATTAAGATCCGAATATCCGGATCCAAAACTATCCGGATATCCGAATCCTTGGATCCGGATTCGCTATCCAAAACATCACATCCGGATCCACTATCCGAAACCTCGGATCCGGATCCGCTATCAGAAACCTCGGATCAGGATCCGCCATCAGAAACCTCTGATCCGGATCCACTATCAGAAACCTGGGATCTGGATCCGCTATCAGAAACCTCGGATCCGGATCCGCTATCCAAAATATAGATTGAGCAGAAAGGTAAGTACCCACTGCAAACTTGTTTTTTGTTTGGAATTAACCAATTTGTGCTTCATAATTGTTACTCCATATTTCTTATTTATTTAGTAAAACCTTATATTTGTGTTTCTCTTCAGACCAAATACATTTTCTTCCCGATTTTTCATTTTATTTATTTATTTAACATACCAATAAAGTAGTTATTTTCTTCTTAAAACGTTGTACATAGCAATATCTATTAGCAATTTATAATATTAATTAATAATATTGATTTGTTTTATTATTTTACAAAGCTAAATGTTGGAACGTAACACATTTTTTCTTTACTATTTTTTTAATGTTAGCGAGAACTCGCCAACAAAATTTTATTGATACAAACCTCATACAGAATGCAGATTTGATGATTTTCAATAGCAGATTCGGATGTGAGGTTTCGGATAGCAGATCCGGATTCGAGGTTTCGGATAGCAACTCCGGATCCGAGATTTCGGATAGGGGATCCGGATCCGAGGTTTCGGATAGGGGATCCGGATAGTGGATCCGGATAGCACTCAGATCCGGATAGTAAATTATCCGGATCCAAAATTATCCGGATCCGGATAGCAGCTCTACTCAATGCGCATGATCTTTGTATTTTTGCCATATATGTATGTTTCTCTATTAATAACATACTACACACTAAATATGTGACTATGAATACGATTGGTTGGTAGGATTCTAATACAATCTTGGTAGCTACTAGTTAGTAGCGTACTAAGACCCTACTAGGGAGTTGACTTTGAATTGTTGCTGTTAATGTTTTACCATATTCATATACATTTTAGTCGCAACGTAGAGGATAAATTAAATAGTATTACATTATTCAATACCCAATTAAAAGAGTAGTTTTTCAAAAGAATCTTTTAGCCTATTTATTTTTATTTTTAATACACAGGTCATCTTAAGAACCAGAGATGACGTTATTCCCTTTTTTTAACGTGTACCTACTGCGGAATTAAGAAGAACAAATTTTTCTACGTACATTAAAATGAATATATGTTAGTTACTTCAACATCAAGGATAATAAATGTAACCACATATAGTAAAGTATATATGTAAATACAGCAAAAACAGCAGTGCATTGAAAAAAAATCAAAAACTAAACCACAACATGTTATAAATTTTATACATGTTCGTTTTCTAGCAAAATAGTGAAAACTGAAAAAACTGAAAAAAAATTACTGCATATAAGTAATTGTATATTCCAGATGTGCAAAAAAGTTAGTTAGTATTAAAAGAAGATATAATATTGTAAAGAAAAATGCAATAAAACCATAATTTTTTTAAATATTTTGTTGTTTAGCCTTTGTTTCCGATGGCTGCTCCGCATCTTCGTGGCATGAAATCAACCAAAGTTTGACATCGCTCATCTGAAATGGAGCGCCATGTTCTTTCGACTATTTCCCATAATTCTTGTCATGTGGGTGCTGCTGCAAAAACGGCCTATTTTACACCTGTTCACAGATTTTCTATGGGATTACGGTTTGGTTATTACGCAGGCCACACCAGAACCATAACCGAACTCTGCGGTAATCAGTCCTTAACCCTACGAATTGCATGTTTTGGGTCATTATCACGCATATACCTACACCCAGCGAAGGGGCATGTCTTCCTCGGCGTAGGGCAACATGGCTATTTGAAGTATATTTAGATACACAAATTGGTCCATAGTCTCCTGTATCCAAAATATTGGACCAACACCATAATATGAAAAACACGCCCATATCATGATAGAGGTGCCTCCATATTTGACAGTATTTATTGTGTAATTGGGATTATATTCCTTTCCTATAGGTCTTCTGACATACTGCCTTAATTTGTTAGATCCAAATAATATCACCTTACTCTCATCTGACCACAGGATATTTTGCCATCGAACAGCTGGCCAATTTTCTCTAGCAAAGCGTAATTGTTGTAGAACGGATCGCTTCATCAGTAAAGGGACTTTGCGTGGACTTCTAGGAACCAAGTTATCTTTTGCCAAACGTTTTCGAATAGTGGTAGTGTGAATTGGAAGATTTAAAGTTTATTTGCTTCAAAATTGTAAAAAGGTGTGATTTAACAAATATCTTAATGCGTTGCTCATCTCTATTAGATGTCTTTCTCTTTCTTCCCCTTCGTTCGGGTTTTGCTTGATATTTTATAGCATTTGAAATCATTTTTGCTGAACATTTTAGTGTTTCTTGAATTAATTTGTAGGTTTTTCCAGCTCTTATTAGATACCTTTATTCAGTATTTTTATATGCACTACTATTATTTCGCATACAGCTGTATGTATATAATCTCAGAGCTAGGTCAGCTAACACTTGGTCCAAGAAATTTGTAGAGAAACCTGTGGGTAGTGTTATCAATATCAAAATAGTTTGCAGAACATGATTAAAATTTAACTCAAAGGCTGCTCTGCAGATTTGGTTATTTCAGTTCATTTTGTAGAGACAAACACGTAAACTCATGGAAAGTAAAAATTGGACAGTTTCCATATAACAACGTATTGAAAGTGTGCAATCTTTACTGTTCATGAGTGTATATTTTTGCAAGAGCGGATATGTATCTAAGTGCATCTGACCATATTCATCTTATGGAAAATTCTACTGGCGCCCAATTTCCCAGCACGATACCTGCTATGGTATTGTAACGGTTAACTGTACTACACTTCATATGTAAATTTCACCTGATTTATTTTATCGCAATGCGGGTCGCGAACGGAAACACCGAATGAACCGCACATAGCGGAACGGTGATAACCGGAGACTAGGTGAATTTTCCACGATATCAATGTCCGTTTCCTCGTATAGTTCAACGCACTGTAGGAGTTCTCATGCATATACTGTTGTCTCTATGTATAAATGCGTACAACCTCTAACAGGCGTAAAGTATAGTGAGGTGTATGTGTGCGAACATTTGATAATGTATACCTAGTCGTGAGAACCGTGTCCTCGATTCAATCTACCCGTAACCAGCATTGATTCACTTGAACGGCATGGATAAACTTGAGAATGTTATTATAGTACCAATATTGCACAGCTGAGTTCTTCTAAACCTGCTAGATAAAACTACAATACGAGGGTTGCCTGCAACTTAACTAATAGTTTCTATTAATTGATGAATCTACGGTATAAAATCAAGCACAATAAAAACAAAATTATCAATGTCCTGAAACACATCCTTCGTTTCTCCCTGAATAACTGCTGTTGCATACGCAAAAATGTTAGCATCTAAAGTATGATACCACGTTGGTTACCGACGAAAGTTTAATAAACTTCTTCTTTTATACTTTATTTGTAATCATGTGTTGCATAATTTGTAGTATTATAGGGGGAGATTATATTTACTTCTATATCCTGTTTTACCAGATATTCATAACTGCGTCCATCACCGTCACTTAATAAGCAGACTTACTTAAGTTTGTTGTCTAACTCTTGATTTTTCCAAAGCAGTTTCCCAGAATTTTTCTTTTGATAGTTTGTTATTCTCGCTGCTCTCCATTTCTTACGATTGTTTACATTTTGTTCTCTTTGTCAAGCATAACCCAACCACTTCATTGTCTGGAGCTTTCAGACTTTGTGTCATTGTTATTTTCCGAAGCTTATATGTTGCTTAACTGCTTAAGCTCAGCTCTCAGTTTGTTATTCGTTCATAACTCCTTTATACATACTTACTCAATTTTCGTGCGAGTTTCCTGGAAGTTTCTGCGTGTATATTCGCTGTTCATCTTTAAAGCACACAATTCTATTGGGTAAATAAGAATATACATATATAACGCTGGTATATAAATTATATATACATATTTTGAAAAACTGTGTTTCAAACATAATGCTATGCAGTAGAAAAGATTAAAAAAAGAAAATGGGAGTCTAGTTTTAGAGCCGCCCTTAAAAATGCCATATCTTTTTACGTCTCCTTTCCTAAACTTCCCCTTCAACAAATATGTAATGAAGTTGACAGAGTGTTGAAGAATTATCTCGCAAATCACCTTCCACAGTTTGACGCTACATTTTGCTCTAGAAGGAAATCCTGTTAGCCTGAAGGCATACAATAAGAATCTCTAATAATTAACCATTACATTCAGTGATTATAACCATTTGATTCAGAAATAGTGCAATTTTAACGTAATTATATGGGGTTGCTTTAAAAGTAATCCCCAACGTAATCTCTTGTCTTACCAATACTTGTGGGACGTAAAGATAGTTGGATTCTGTTCAGTCTTCCGTTCCTATTAAACAGCTGTTGTTGATCTGTTGAATCACTCTCTTTCGGAACTTTTTCAATAACAATAAGCGCACTCTTTAAAGATGTTTGTTCAGATTGGCGAAGAGACCAAAGTCAGGTGGATTCAGTTCAAGACTGTAAGTTGGATGGTGCAGCCCTTTTCAGTCGTATTTTAACGTTCGGTCCACTAATGTACGGGAGTGTATTATCGTGCAAAATAAACAAAGCACTTCGCAACATTTCTGGAAGCAGTTTAAAGATTTTTGGTTGAAAGACATTCAGAAGAAGGTGTTTGTACTACACTGCAGTGACGATAGCACTTTTCAAAACCCAATCTGTGGCAATTATGCCCCCGTTATACAAAACAAAAATCATCGTTTCCTTACCTAATGTTAAGTGCCCGTTTAAGCTAATCTTATACGATATGATACCAACGTGTTTTTTGAGATTTTGATCTATATACTACGCTTTGATCAACTACTTTTGGGACAACCCTTGTATTCATACCTTGAGCGCAGCTGTTGTTTCTAACTTGGAAAGTAAAACCGCTAATTTTATTACATTTTTATTTACACTGTGGTTGAAACAGCCAAGTATAATTCTCGAAACAAAAACTATAATCAAATTTAAAATGCTGTATATAAGCGCTAATGCTATCAAGTCAACATGTAGCATAACTCTTCTATTCGCAATTCATTGTCTACACCCATGAAAGATTAAAAATTTCCAAAGAATGTGTCAACACATAATTGTAAATTATTTCTTATTGAGATATAATTGAGAAACAAACCAGCCCTTAAAGTTACCAATTATTACATCGAAAACTGGATTACACGTTTGAAGTGTTTTTTTTATTTATGTATAGTTTACATATAGGCCATTTAAGGAAAAAAATGTCATGCAAATGGAACCCGCAAACTGTATAATTATACATAGAAAGCTGTTTTTTGTGTTTAGATATGTATGTTATATATCTGAGGTTTTACCACATCGTTAACCATACGGTCATTTTTGCAGCTTACACATAATACACTGCAGCGGTAATTCCCATTAAGCCCACTTGTTTTCTAAATTCAAGGTCGTACGTTTATCGTGCTGCCACAGTATACTTACAAGACGTTCAGCAAGGCTGATAAACTAGAAACTGTAAAACAGGACGTATTTTATACATCTATAATAATAATGGGCATGTGTATGTGAATAACAAAGTCAGAAACGTGTTTTGCCGAGTACGAAATGGACATACTTATGTATGTACATGCCTGCATACGTATGTATGTAGGTACCTCTATGTATTGTTTACGTATATGCATATTCATCCTTCACGCAAGTATTCATAAGAATTGCTTAGATGTTTCTAGTTTTACTTTAATTCTTTTAATTTTTTTCTCCACGGTAAATTGTTAATTACGTAGTCCAACCTGC
>SMLS01056045.1:0-14272 GCA_004785975.1 Popillia japonica
GAGCACTACGGAATTGAAATCGTCATTTTTATGCAGAATATAGCATTCCGGCACATTTCAATATCGTGGGTTAGCCGAAATCTCCCAAATTCATGGCCACCAACATCACTTTATCTTAACCCAGCGGATTAATGGCTGAGAGGTTATTTGAAAAGTTTAGTGTTTAGAAGGTGACCAACTACGTTCCAAGAATATAAGAAGACAATATTATGGAGCAAGTTGGTGCAATTTAACTAGAAATGTTATGGAATGCATTGTACAATTTAGAGGCAGGGTTGGTAATCGTAGAAGAGCAAAACAGAGGTCATATTGAGCAATTGCTGGTTTTGGGCATATGAAAACCCATTTTTTAAGAAATTATATTTTATTTAAATTTTGTTATTAACTTACTTTGTTAAAAAAGTTATAATAATTTAAAATACATCCCTTATTGGATGACAACCCCATATGTAAATATGATGGCGATTTCCACATCTCAACACAAATTTACCTGTTAAAAAATTATCCTATACATGCACTTTTTCACTGATTGACGTTATTATCTCTTACTATCATTCACCCATGGAAGACAAACATCAATATATTTTTAATAAGCACAATGCATAGAGAAGCCACAATTCTACGCTCATATAAACTTATAATCTCATATTCAGAAAGCAAACACAGGAAAGTAACCTATTGAGAATTACATTAAACACACTTTCGTGCATAATGCTACATGTTTACTAGCTCATTTATAATACTTTGTAAGATGAATATTTAAAGGTAAGTAAAACACATTTGAATATATTTATCCATTTTTTTTTCATACTATACAGAGTAGCCCATATTTAGATTCCCACTACATATAAGACTTTCGTAAACTGTAACATATAGGTACAGACTTACTTAATTTAGAAAAATGTTTCCTATTCTGATGACTGTTGAGATGACTTCAACCTATTAATTAATAGACTGTTATTGTATCAAATATCAAAAACTAAATTATACACAAAAGATTCAGCTTCATTCGCTGCCACTTTAAATACTTATTCAAATTTAATATAAAACATTTCATTGCTCTAGGTCCACCATCAATTCCATATTTTTATATACAAACCTGTCTTGTTTATTACAACCTGATCCTGAAGTTACAAATTCATTTATACCTACATATATCATTACATCTAGTCAGACACGTTGGTTATTGTGTACTATTGGAAAGCAATGGTTGTCAAATAATACGTGATAGTCTGTTTGTTTGACCATGTATATCTGAAATTTAGAACCACAGGCAGTTTTACCAAAAGTAACTACATAATGATGGCTTTCTCCGTAGAGTTACTTTTTACTATTGGACTCAACAAATATGGGTAATCAAAATCGGTAATCAATCATTCTTGTTCTTTTTAGCGGGAAACCTACGTGTCATAAGAATTGATCGACACCATTTTTATTATTATTGTACAAGTAACTCCCATTTTGCAGGAGCTTATACTCAAAATTGATTTTTGCGGTAGCATAATTGAAGATTACATAGTTAGTCCATACTTTCTCGAAGACCAAGTGAATGGTCAGATTTATTTATACTTTCTAGACCATTATTGCTGGGAATAAGACTAATTCACATTCACAATAGTTACATAACCATCTCGATCCCTAGTGTTAACAAAAATTTCCGTATTTTTTTTTTTAGTTGATTATTCGAAGTATAGTTTCAATATTATATTAATCTTTCGATAGTGATATTCAGCATTTTTTTATGAAATTTGTAATTTAAATACACGGTGATCCATTTTAAAGAAAGAGAACATAATAAATTTGTGTTTTGAATGGTACTATGCACAATTTTAACAATATTGGAGAATTTTTACTGTGCTAAAAATGTGCAATATCATAAAGCTATACAAGAATTTCAAACTGTTTCGTTTGTAATACATAACCCGCTGAATTTTTAATGATTTTTAGACAAAATTATCACCATAGTTCTCATATATGTACCTACATCAATGAAAATGTAGGTATATTAAATTTATGAGAAAGATGCGCATAATGTAAATTTGAAACTAATAGTAATTGTATAATCATGCTTCTGCTACAGCTAATGCAGATTCTCTGGTTTTGTAGCAATTTTAAAGTGCAATATTTGTTAAACTATCACGAAAATGCGTGAATAATTTTTATTACATAAAAGTATGCTTGTTAATGAAGAAAAACAAAAGTTCTTCCTATTGTTAGTCCATTCATAGGAAAACCAACATGGAACAAATCTATACGGTGGTTAGAATTCAAGTCAATACTCTGGAGCTATTACTAAACGATATATCCGGAAATGCACCCTAAATATTTTCATAAACTACACATCTGGTTATCAAAATATACATATGACTCGCACTATTCTACTTAGATCGTACAACATCGTAAAAACTACATGCAGCTGAATTTTTGTTTGCGAGTAGATTCACATGCTATCTAAATAGCGTAACTTGTAGTTTATAGCAATAAAACTTACTTAGTGGTCGCTTATTAGCTTGAAATTTCTGTCGCCTTCGTCACCTGCATAAACTTTCCCTAAATGTACTCCAGTACCCCATCATTTACTAACTTCTTGTTATATGTAACGCACCTTCTCTCTATAATGTCTTTCTTGTAATTACATCATCTGACAATGTATTTCAAATTACATACGCTGTTATTTACGCTAACAATATACGAACGCCACTGAGATTTTAAGTGTTTTTATTTTAAAATTATATAATTCTATAGCCTTGTGAATCGGTGAGTGTGAGCAAATAAAGGAATTGCAAAATAATTAGTATACAGACATTGAGTTTTCTTAACCTATAGGTATGTAACATACATTCATACATACACGGCGCTCCTAACAAACGTTATTGTATTGTATTATTATAAATTAAAAGTTTCATTTTAGAGATTTCATTGTGCTCTATATTTAATAAAAATTACATACATTAAATTACACTCTATGCATTTGCAAACCACGTTTTGATGTACATATATTCATTCATAATTCATAATTTAATCGTACAGTAGTGGTTTCTTGCTCGTATTGAGAGCCGGTTATACGTCATAAATGCGCTACTGGCTGCTGGAAAGGCAGACGTTTTTTGTAGACCAAACATTTCAATGAAACAAACTTCTTATTTAATTTTTAAGATATACGGTCAATAACCATGGGAGAAAAAGCAAATTTAAATATATAATTATAAACGAACGTCGTGGCGATAAATCTCATCCAAAAAAGTCGTCAACGAAATTATTGTTATTATTATTATCATTAGAAGAACCGTGAAAATAGCTTGCGAAGCATGCGACGAACGCGTATATGGCGCAGAGGATAGCGGAATCGGGTCATATGTACGGCAATCACGTACCAAGATGGAGACTAATAGTAATTTGGAACAACCCGCATTACCTTAATGTCTCTATAATATTCGCGCAAAATTGCTCATACAATCAACATCAACATCGTCCAGGATCATTTTTCGCTCTTTATTTTACATATTTTTTTTACATGAAAGTTAAACCTGTATAAGAGCAGACGCCTTTCGTTATACAGATCAATAGACGATTAATCCTGTAATGAATATAGAATTAAGAACTGCTTATGCGTTCCGATTCACGCGCTATTAGAATAATTTTCCCTTTCCATATAACATAAATTCAGTTAGTGACTAGTCAGGCCGTACTTTTATATCGCTGAGCATTTAGTTGCATACCTACATACATACATACGTATGTATATGCAGTAAATAAATTTAAAAGAAATTCTTGTACACTTTAGGCACAGTTCTGTAATTACAAGAGCTTTTGTTTGAATCTAGTCCAATATAGCAAAGAAAAGTAATCACTCATATCTCTACGACTATCGGCTTTCTGATTTTAAAACATATTTAATTAAAGATGTACGTATAGGTCCACTATATTCAGACTTTTTGTACACATCAGTAAAATAACACATACTTTATAAGAATAAGAATAAGAATCCGTTTATTGCTCTGTAATATCTACATCTTTACAATTAAAATAGAAAAGAGTAGGTAACAAAGCAATCGTCAATAACTACTAACTATAAATAACTAATTAGAAGACAAAAATAAGAACTAAGTAAAAAAAGAATAATTAATATACCTAATCAAAATTCTAGTGAATAAAGCTCTATCTTAAGGAGCAGTCGCTTGCATGCTTGTCTAAAGGAGTGTAAGTTTTTTATTATTGTATATTTTCAATGCCGCATTCTCGCTGACGTCTACTGATATGCAATTCTACGAAAAATTCTCTTAATTATTTATTAACGGATTGGTTAAAAGGAATTTTAACATACACATGATAAAAATATAACTAACTATCAATTCAATGTATTCCACTACAATCAGTTATTCTCTTTTTGCTTTGAAGTCGTTCAACGATTGTATTGTTCTCTGTAGCTTGTATTGTAGCTTGTCGGTAATAGGAAGTAATTTATTAGGTGTCAATTATGTACTTTATGCTAGGCAACGTTATGAATTTATATTTTTCTATAAAATATTCGCCAAGTTCATAAGGATCATAAAATCGTTCACATACATACATACATATGTGTATGTATATTTCAGAATACAAATTATCCATTTAAATACCATTTGATAATCCTGATTCTAACCGTTTTTAAACCTAAATTAATAAGTCTATTTTTACCAACAAAATTAAGATATTTATAACTGGATATCGTAAATGTGAATACACAAGTTACACACATGGAAGTATTGATTTCTTCGGTAAATTAGACATGAAAAATAGGACGACAAGCAAAGGTTAAGTTATTGATAGTATCGGAATATAAAAGCAAATAGACAAAAATAACTTACCTACCTGCCTAAAAACAAAAGTTCATTACCATTTATTTTTAAATAGTTAAAATTTATTTATTTCCAAATATAAATCAAGATGCCTTTTAAAAATAAACCAATATGGGCATAAAGTTTTCAAACTAAATCACTAGTAATTAAAAGAATGTAAACTGTAAGTGACAATTAAGTAATACTTTAAACAAAATATAATATAATCTGTGGGTAAATATTTTATTATTCCGAAATAATCATATTGATGTCCCTCTGCCATCTATCGGACAATAGCTACAGCACATCGGAACACTCTAGGTGTATATTCTCTAGTAAAGGTTGTGAAACAAACTTGGAGGGGTGTACATATCTAATTCCAGTACGCGTATTTCTAATACTTGGGTGGAACTACAATATATAAATAGATTTATAAGCAAATCTTTAGTTGATTTATGAGAATTATGTAAACTATTGAAATTGAAAGTACAAAATTGCATAATGATTAACTTGCACTTGTGTGATTTATATATCTATATAAAAATTAGCAATAAATAGTTTCTCATATCCGCAAGTTCGAATAGTACCTAGTAGAATTTTTACGTATAACTCGATAGTGAGTTAAATAATTCATATTATTATTCAACTATATATCAAGATTACTGTCCCTCAGATTATACAAATTTTTATTATAGCACGTGGAATCAACATACTAGCCACATAATGAGGATATAAAATACAATAACCTTTTAAGTTGCAATAAAATTTTAATTCACAGTATCATAAATTATTGCCGTCAATATGTTAATTACATTGCTCGTAAACAGTATTGCATAATATTTTAAAGGCAGTGTTTGTATTGTCAACATCTGCAATGTACTACCTTGCAAGTCAAACAAAAATATGTAGTAATATACGATACCAATTATATTCGTACTTTGAATCAAGATTGACGGATAAAAAAATGCTCCATCTGACCACTGACCAATTTGCTTATTCATGCTACTAATTTTATAAATAACAAAGAAATGCATAAAAAAGTAAAAAGTTTATTTAAATATTATACCTATTTATAGCATTTCATACAGAATACGGAAACAATACAGCACTGAATTCTAATTGCTATCTTCCTGTTTAAATAATTGTATGTTTAAAAATTTACTGAAACCATATGATAAATGATCATATTTTATACAAAATTATTAAGTGGTTGTTATTACTTCGTCGTACTTACGCCTGACTCAAGTTAATATTTATAGACAGTATTAGCCAATATTTATTATTGCAAACAGCTTTCTCAACAACTTGCTATGTGACATACAATGACCCATCATTAACAACAATTTACATATATAGAAATTGTCGCATTAGTTTTTATATTGTTATTTCGAAATATTTAGAATAATTAAAATTGAACTAGGTACAACAATTCAAGCAATTTCAATTAGATGGGGCTATCTTAAAGAAAGGGATATGTTCTAAATTATAATAACTTTTTGATCAATCAAGTTAATAACAAAACATAAACAAAAATGTAATTGCTTTAGGAATGGGATTTAGTATGCACAAAGCCAGTTACGGCAATTCAATATAACCTCCATTTCGTTGTAAGATTACCAACCTTTGGTTCAAATGCTGCACAGCATTTTGTAACATTTCTGATTACTTTGGACCCCTTTGCTCAGTAATATGGTCTTTTAATTCTTGTAGGTCGTCTTCTAAACACTCAACTTTTCAAATAACCCTCACAGCTAGTAATCCTCTGGGTTAAGATCAGGTGATCTTGCCCATGAACTTGCTAAATGTCTGCTTAATACACGATCTTAAAAAACCTTGATTAACAATTCTTTGACTGGTGGGAAAATGTGCGAGAGTACTAATAGCACTGAACTAAACGAATTCTTTCTTGTAATTCCATGCTATTAAGGTTTGAAGTCCATGTTTACTTGACTTTTAATTTCAAATTAATACCCCAAATTGAATGATTTCGTTTTGACAATAACAAGCAAATTAATAACAATAATCCAGTTTACAGCAATTTTTATGTATTACTTCTGGATGCCACTAGCGTATTTTTCATACATTCAGACGTCATTATTTTTCTGATTGAACGAGTTTAAAATGGGCTTTAGATTATTAGTTATCAACTAATGTACCCAAAATATATTCTTTAGAAAGGCAGTATATTTACCCAAATTCTGAAACATTACTGCACGTATCAAGAGATAATAACAAAGCTATTGTTGGTGAAATACAATTGGAAAATATAGGACGTTGCATTAGATTCGATCTTTTAACGGTCAATCAATAATAAGACTGGAGAAATTAAATTATTCGCACTATGATAATTTGATGTGAAAATTTGCATTGTAGACTTATTGTTAGTATTTTGTTTTAGATAGCAAATGATGTGCATGATAGTGGTAAGTATTACTATAAACGTAAATAAGTACATTACGCCAAACGAATTACCGGATATTTTGCGAACCACTTATGCTTTGCTCAAGGATGTTTAGGTGGAATAATAAGACCCTTTGCTCTTTGCAGAATCTGTGAAGAAACAATACTTTTATATGGATGATAATGTTCGTCCACATCAAAGAAACATTATTAACAATTAGCTTGAAGAGATTGGCATCCATATAGAATTGACTAGCCACCTATCAATCCTCTCACACATGTTTGGGATGCATTAGAAAAATATGTCGCCTCACAAAATCTTGTACCTTATTCAGTTGCGATACTTGCTGCTCTCACAGCAGAGACTGTGGAAAAACATTCCCCAAGTATTGTTTGAGAACTTGGTTTTCTCCATGCCAGAACGATGACAAGCTGTGCAGGCAGTCCAAGCAGATTATACGCTTTATTATTGGTTATTTTTTATTACATTCTTCTGTAAACATCAATAAATATTAGGTAAATGGAACTACACGATAAAATTTATTTTCCCTATATTGAGTTAAAAAAACCCGAATATTCTTATTATATTATATTAACACGCTATTTATTTTATTATTTATAATTGTTTATAATTAAAGTTAATAACCGCTAATTCTTTTGAATCTACTACTAATATAAAAACGTTTCTTCCTTCTGTTGGGTTACAGCATTCATTGTTCTTACTTGCGTTGACATACCTACATATGAATACGAAAACGTGATTACAATCCAAAGTATGAAAAGACATAATAGTCTCTCGAATGAATTGGCCGGATTTGCAAAACATAATGGCCAATTCTTGTTTTATTGAAATTGCAGGTGCTTCTTTTTTTAATGATATATCAGATTACAAATTGCTCAAGTAATTTGTAGAAGCTCTTAAACAGGTTTTGTAATGAGGGATCGTAATACAAGAAAGAATTAATCCGGCTTTTATAAATCGATTTTTACTCGAATTACATAACAACGTAATTTATAATGTGTTGACAAAATAAAATATGTAGGTATTTATCGTGGATTTCGTTTTCATGAACATTTACTAATAAAAGGCACTGTCATGCTTTGTTGTATTAATATTAGAAGAACTAGACCCACTGCATGCATCAATCAAACGATCCTGTAACTGCTTCATTGAAAGGTCATCTAGGCATCCTTTGCAAAGTGCTGCTAGTACAAATAATTAGACTTGCAACGAATAGTATATTCGGCCACACGCCGATTACCGAATATTCTGTGGACGTTCTGGCCGAATATTAGGCAAAAGTATTCGGCTGAGGCATGAACGAGAAAAAAAGAGTAAAAAAGCCTAAAATGCAGAGAAATTTGTCTTTCTGCACCATAATTTTCCACTTCTAAATTTTTATTACGATAATTCCACTGCATAGACATTTATTTGATCATTTTATGTACCTAAATTTTTATAATACAAAAGATGTTTATGTACTTATACTACTTTAATGAATTACCGAAATATATATACATATTTATAAAATTAATCCATATTTATATTTTATTAATTATCTGACTACAACAAAACATCTTACTGAAAAGTATTCGGTATTCGGCCGAATAGTACCTGGATATTCGGTATTCGGACTATACGGTTACTTTGATCCTATTCGGCCGCGGAATATTCGTTGCATGTCTACAAATAATACATTTACTAATAAATAAAAAGCAACCATTGGCATAATATTCATACCCACACAGGCTATGTGAGATGTGTTATCACTCCATTTGACGCACAGAAATGCTACTAAACGACACACTTAGTACGCCTAATAATCATTTTTATTACAATAATGATTCGTTTAGATTAGAAATGAAATCCTCAAATGTTATCCTTTCAGACCTAGAGTAATTGTTAACATAATTTTTGTCCCACAAATACCAAGAATTTTACCTTATTTCCAAACATGTACTTGAAACTTTTCCATCGTCTACAGCTTTTATGGATCATTTATTTCAGGACAAAAAAATGTGATAAACAACTAACTAACTAAAAAAAAATTCAGACACATCAAACTAAATTAAGTAAATTGACATAAATTTTTCCACATTTATTAATACATTTATTTGTATTGAATATACATACATACATACATATATAGTGTAATCACGGACTTTGGTTATGTCCGGTATCTACCGGTACAGCCAGCGCTCCTGTCACTATTCCCTTTAAGATAAAACGGCCATGGTGACATACATATATATATAGGTATTGACTCGATTGCACGGTGGAATCAATTTTTTCCTAATCCTTATACTTTGAACTAGACCAATTATTGTAATTAAGTTTGTGCAACAATTTTCTTTCAAATTACAAAATCATAATGAATGTATTTCACGCAATTACATTGATTAGTCAAAGATGTAACCCATAGACAAAGTTCGTTGGACAAGACAGAAGTAAAAACCCAGAAATGAAGTAGTTCCAAAGATTTTAATTTTATTTTTTGTTTCGAAAAGTAGGTAAGTAAGTGGTCTTTTAAGCGGAAAAGAAAGCCGACCAAAATTGTACTATGATCTCTGCGAAATTATGCCATCATCAATGATTGTATTAAGTTTAGTTTACACACAGGTTTCTATAACAAAAACGTATTAGAGAAATATATCTATCAAACACTATGAAAAATACAATTTCATGAAAGGAATCTGGAAGCAAATCCTTTGTTGCAGATGTGTTTCCAACAAGGGCAATTTAGCAGTGTGCAGTAGTCTCATCAATTGAGTTTCTAAAACAACTGTGTCGTTTATAATAGACATGTATTGTTTCAACTGGAGATGGACTCTTAGGTGAATTCCTCCACATCAATAAAATACGTCGTATTAAGTCAACATTTTTTGAACACTTTTGTCTACTGCTACTTTGTTGCAAGTATCCAAAATGGATGGGCATTATCTGATTTTATTTGCATGAAAAGTTTTCAAATTATCTCGAAGATTGTTACCGCAGGATGTAAGTATGTCGAATGTGCAATCATTTAGAAAACAATAAAGAATTAAGCACCTCTATAACGCAAAAATCATTACTTCTATTTCATTGATATTCTCGTATATGATATCAATGCTGTACCTAATCTGCATAACTCCTTGTTTACTTACTGTAACATGCACATTTTTCTTAACCAACTGTAAAATTCAAATACTTCGACTACAAAGAGCTAATATTTCTGTCAGCGCAAGAGTTATTACACTCAAAAATGTATAAACTCTGCTGCAGACACGCGGAAATATGGAAAAATACAATTATGAGTGGAACAAATACATTTACAATAAAATTATAAATTAGCATATTCTTCCCAGCAAACAATATATTATAACCGCAGCTGCTTAAAATAACGAGAATAATTGTTTCATTTTATAGAATTCAAATTACTTTGCAAACGCAACGAATACAGTCGAAATATGGCTATTGTAGCATGCCATCTTTCTCGCAACGGTACAAACAAAATTTACGATTATAGCATAATTAGCATGTTGTAAGACAAATAGCCGGTTTCGCGGGAAACGCAACTGTATATCCTACTTTTCTTACTTAACGAATGTTTCGGATACCTATTGAATTGCCAGTTGTTAATTTTAGAGCAACATCTCTGTTTAACCTATCATCATTTTCATCGCGGTTGGAACAAGCGTAGCAAAATTTCTGAATCGAAACGTATTTTCATGCCTTCTTCGAATCGAACTTTCTTATATGACTGTATTCGTAATTTCCCTTAATCGAATTACGATTCAAATTATACTCGCGAGGTATCGAAGATTTACATGATGTGTTTATTTAAATACGGCGTGCGTTTTCTAGAAGTTAAGAGAAACATTATAGTTGGACTACTTTTAAGTAGAATTAGTAATTTGATTTTAATTTGACACCGGCTACATATTATGTACTTGGTTTCTTTACTAACTATATTTTTTTAGTGTGATTATAATCATCCGTAACACTCTCCAGTCTTGAACAAATCTTTTATAATATAATTAACACGAAGTGAAAGCCTATGTATGTACACCTTCCGACAGAATTAATGTCGTCTATAGCGCAGTGTTTTTCAAAACTGCTCACCATTAGGCCAAGCAAGCGTTCGGCCGGCATCGGTTTCTATTGATATGTGATTTATTGGGGTATTAGTATTTAAAACACCGGGGGCAATTGTGTGGATCAGGTAGGCGAATTGAAATTATTTCTTGAAAATGTATAGGTATATCGAAATTTAAATATGCTTTAAATAGCTTTCCCACAGGGAGGTGATTGGCAAGGTCATATTTACGCTTAACAGTAGGTAATTAAGTAATTGTATAGATGGCAAAAAGACTGTATTAATAACTTTCTTTAAACTATTTGAAAAATGAAGTTGATATGCGTATGAAGTTTAATATTGCCATTAAATTTTGTGTAATTAATTTGATTATACTTATTCTAAAAATATAGAGAGAACAAAACAAGAATAATTTATAAATTCACTATGGCTTCAATTAACATTAATTATGGTTTTATAAATATGTACTAGTAAATTTTGATTAAAATTCGAAATAATGTTGCATCACTACCAGTAGAATTGCTGTTTGTATAATAACAAAAACAATATATTGTTATGTAAAGTTAGAGAGTTAAAGAGTCCAAATTTATGCCGAGGCAAAATCGAACAAGACAAAAAACACTTTGTGGGAAAATAAAAAATTAACTAGGAATATCAACTCAAGCTTTCGCGGATAGAAGTTTACAAAGGAACTCAACGTTTTGATTCTATTGATTTGATTCTATTTAATTTTTAAAGTATATCAAAGAAAAAAGGTAAGGTAGCAGAAGTTGTACGGATTTATTTAAATGTTAAGTTTTATTAATTATTATTATTATATATTATGTAGTTACCTACTTTACATAATAAATCATATCTTTGTAGTACGTATTTGGGTTTGAATTTTTTAATCTCCCCGTTGGGAGGAAGAACTTCACGAAACAAAGTTAAATTTTGTGTAAAGGAACCTGCTTTAAAAATGTTGGGAGAATAGAGAAAAATAGAGTTACTTTGCAAATTTACTATATATAGCTTCAAAAAAAAATATTGGGATAGTTTATTAATAACATTAATGTTTAGGTGACGATTTTAAAAATGTTTACTAATAACTATTTACCATTGTAATAAAATTGTTGTTGGTAAGAAGATAATAACAATATTTGGTTTCATTATTTATTTAAAGGGCCATGCTTACTTGGAGACAACAATAAAATAAAAGTTAAAGAAACACAAAAATTAATTATAAATTTATAAAATATTTAACAAAATTAATGTAATCGAATAATAATGATGAATAATGATCCATATATCTGCAAGTCAGTGTCTAATTCTTGTAAGTGTAATAAATTTCGTAACCTTAATAGTCTTTCTAATTTAATGTGTAGCAGGAGTTTTCTAACAAATGTCCGTGTTTATTATTAATTGTTCTTTATATATAATATAATAAGCAATAAAAACGATGCTTTCCACCAGTGCATTTAAATTTTGTGTATTGACAGTATTTTAAAATGACATCTGCAAATTAAAGTAACCTATGTATGGATAACCTTTTATATATTTCTATTGGTATATGTATACATTTTCAAGACATAATTTCAATTCTCGTACCTGCTCCAGAGAATTGTCCGGTGTTTTAAATACGAATACCCCAATAAATCTCCTGCCTACAGAAACCGATGCCGACCGAAGACGTACTTGGTCAAACGGTGAGCAGTTTTGATAAACACTGCGCTATAGACGACGACATTAATTCTGTCGGAAGGTGTACATACATATATCTTCTTCTTTTACTTCGCGTATTGGACCTACAACAACCGTCAAATTGTGTAAATACTATCCCACTTGGTAGTGCTCGGTTATTACTTAAATTATCTGCCTAACACTCCCCTGGTTTAGATAAGTAGAGTTCTAATCTCACTACTGAACATCAACATAACGCGCAGCTGTCATACTGCCTCGAATAAACAGAAGTGGTGATCGGCTACCATAAGAAATAGCCAGCCAAACTATTATTCTAATAGTCCCCATGAATCTCTTTGCAGAAAAGTAACAGAATTGTTTTTTTTTCGGAAAAAAACCTCAATGATAAAAAGTTGACATTCTTATCATATCATGCTTCGAATATAGTTATTTTTATGCCAAAAATCGTGCCAAAGAAATGACCCCTTCTGGGTGTAACACTTCTAGCGTCTCTGAGTATAATAATAATGATGATAATACGATGAGAATACCATGACAAACATTGATTATAAAAGGGACACGAAAAAGGGATTATGTCTAGTTCACTTTCAACAGGATTAATATTAAACCTTCTAAGCAATAGCAATAGCTTACCTGTATGTTACATTGGATGAAAGAGGGTCGTTTGGATATCACGTGAACAAACCAACGAGTAATGCCGAAAGGAAAGTGTCCACGCTCATCAGGCTCATGACGACTATCTACTGTGCAGTCCGGTATTCTGCCACTATACGGTGGAAAGTAACTCAAATTAGGAAGTACCTAGGGCATGATGAAAACAATACAGATACATATGCTCACCTGTGTAGTATCCTCATACAGGTCGGTATACTTAGCGGCGCTTCAAATGATAACGAGTGTTGCCCCGTGAGACCTCATGGTCATGAGGAGGAATTACTTGCACGATAACAGTCAAGAAAACCGTAAGGTAGAGAGACAACAAACCAGGGTGACAACACTAAGTCAGCGACAAAACAATCTAAAGGTGGACTACTTCTTAACGTAACCACACCGTATTCGGAATAGAACTCAAGCGCTTGGAGTGCATTAAGCATTTCTTCTGGCAAAAAAAGGTAACGACAATAATAATATTTTCTTTAATAATTTTTATTAATCGTGTTAAAAGACAAGCATAGAGCTCATTAATATCACAATATAGTATAATAATTATAACATGAGTAACATAAATATCACAGTCAACACCAACATATAAATTACAAAAATACCTATAACTATACATAGTCTAAAAAGTAAATTACA
>SMLS01056052.1:0-13484 GCA_004785975.1 Popillia japonica
ACTCGTGCGCCGTTATTAGTAACTGAATACCGAGTGAGTAAAAATTTTACAAACTACCATTTAAATAGCAGCCCTTCTACAAAGTATTTACAAAACAGCAATAAATTTATGCCTAAAACCGACCTAATCGCTAGCAGATGTTGAGAATGGCCGACCTTTCAGAAGATTTTAAACACTATGTGGGGTTCAAGAACTGTACATCGTGGATTTTTGTATAGTTTTTAGATTTACCATACTGGAAAGGTACTAACTACTACAGAATATATTGCACATTTTACCCCATTTACCATTAATTAAATTATCTTCCCAATAATTCTACACGTCTATTTAACTCCCCGAAATCCTTAGGTAGTCGTTAAAAATAAATTAATCATTAGTCGCATTTAGCAGTTTTTACTCGCTTTTGGAAATGAGCTTCCGATATGAATTTCGAATTTGCTAGATTGAAATTGTTTCCTAATTTTATTCGGACTGGAAGTAACGTTTGGGCTGTTACTTTTTCGCCAACTTTACGACAGGGCAATCCTAGTCAGTGCCACTCGAAATCAATTAAAACTTCCAGCAGTGCTGTTCTGTAATAAACGGCTGGGCGAGTTTGGTGAAGCGACGGTGTGTCGGCAAAGGCCGCTTCTAACCGAAATGTCACTCCAATGAATTTATTTTGAACGTTCCCGCTAGGATTATTCATGGTGCTTTAAATTCGCTCGTCACAAATTTGTAGGTGTGTTCCGTAATCTATTGGATTCACGAAAAAGTTAACCGAGGCGCAGTCACTTTAGACTTTTTTTTGCGACGAATTGCAGTTACGCTGATTTTAATGGAACGCTGCGTTACCTATTTGAATTTGGGCTGTTACTTTTAGCTATTCAATCAACTATTCACTTCAATAAAAAATGATTTAGATAACGAAAGGCGCTGCCGTATTGTAACTGTCAAATACAGTGAAACAGTTTTGTTTGCTACTTGTACTCTCCTTATCCTAACTTACTAAAATTGTAGCAGTATGGTCATATACACACATATATCGGTGGATAGGGATCATTTCCGTCGGTAGGTAAATTATGAAATTTACATGAATAGCTTATACTCGTACAGCCCGTAAAAGCTCATTTTGGGTTCGCTTTCGCTGGTCAAAGTAATGTTAGACACACGCCCAATACGACGCTAACCGTAATTGTGAAACCGCAGCTCGCTCAATGGTCAATGGAAAAGTAGGTGTAACCGGTATTCAATTTTTTTTATGTTTAGGCATTTGACTAATACCTGCGAAATCCTGGGAAGAATAACGGCAAAAGTATTTTATCGAGGCATAAGTTTTTGGGGTTTCATTTGAAGATGATGTGTATGAGTCTTGGTTTTCTTCTTTTTCAGTCCTTAGTCATCCACTACTGAACATAGGCCTTCCATGGCATCTTCCACTCTGCTTGGTCCCTGGCTGTGTTGTACCACTGTTTACCCGCCTTCGCTCTCACATCATCGATCCATCTACCCCGCGAGCACTTCTATGCAGCCTCAGTTTCCAAACGTCTCGTTCATTTAGTCGCATCCTGTCTCGCAAAGTGACCAGCCTAAGACCATTTGTAAGCCGCAATATATCCCGCTATGTACATCTCTCTCCGTTCTTCATATAATATTCTCCTTTCGCAAGTGATATCGTAGACTCACTGCCATCATGAGACGCCATACTGCTCATAACATATCCGTTGTTTATTAGATAACTTAACAGTCAGCGAAATATTCTCAATTCTGTATGTTATCACAGAAAGCATGCTTGTATTAGATACCTTAGTTTTTACGTTTATTGGGATGTCCGGGTTGGTCAGGACAGATCTAATTGTAAGTCTACCAACAGCGGCTCAACTCATACGGATTCTTGCAGATATTTTCATTAGTTTAACTTAATTAGTTGTAGTATCTATGTATCTATACATATATAAGTATTGGAGAATATAAGATGGTTGCTGCTCTATTGTTCATAGAATTTCTCTTCAATACTTCTTTATCCCAGATACTCCTTGTCTTCTTTTCCTCCTTTCTCAGTTTCTGTCAAAAATTTATATAGTTGTAAATCTTTATTGTGTTGTCATTTGCACACCAAGTACGATTCATACCTAACGGATAAGTATACAAGTTTGCGTTTACTTAATGAAATTGGAGCAGAGCACGTCACTCAATTATATAGCAAAGATAGTTTGAAAACTAAAATTAGTTAAGTAACAACGTTTTCGACTAGGTTAGCTTCAACAAACTATTTTCAACTGTACTGATTTCTAAGGAAAAAGCGTTTCGACTTCCTATTTATTAGTCCTATTTATAAGTCATTTTCCTGATATTTTCCCCTTGTATACAACGACAAAATATACAAACATATTTTTGGAACTGAAATGGGTTCTCCATTATCTGCTGTAATAGCAAATTTAGTAATGGAGGATCTTGAGCAAGATTGATTAACTTTTATGTGACTGGATAGGTACCCGGGTACCTTTTTCAGATTTAAATGTTAATACTTTTTGTGTTTGAATTTGCTGAGCTTCGAAATTCTGTGACATCTCTAAACTTGTTCTATATTACATTCTATTATATACATTTTCTTATTTAGATTTAATTTTTAATGAGAAAATGGTATCCGAAATTATTACAACCTCTAATGACGGTGTATGTACCCGGGTATCTCCATTTAAAATTACATAGCGATGGAGGTAAAAGAACAAAAAGTAGCATTTTTATATCTTTTTGTTTATATATGTTATAAAGAAGATGTATAAAAAGAACAAAAACAAATAATAATGAGATTAACTGCCTGTTAATTACAGGTATAGCAAACTGCCGTAGTAACAGAATGCTCATTACAAACTGGTTTTGAACAAAAGCTTCATGCTTATCGCGCTTTTCTTCCTCTGTGATTCAATTCCCGGCAAACATAACATTTTCCAACTACCAAAATACGGCCAGAAGTATCTCGAAATGATCGATTTCTGACTTTTGTATCAAGTAGTTGTGTAATTTGGCGTCCTAGAATAAATTCTATAGATGTGCGTCTAAAATGATTGCCCAAAACTCTTGGAATACCGTTTCGAATTAGTCCAGAAGACATGCATAACTCATTTGCAAGATATTTAAAAAATCTCCGTCGTCGGTCGGTTGTTGTAAGCCTAGGATTGTGCTCTGTAAATTATGTATGCACTCAGTGCGGCAAGACCGATCATATTGTGAAAAAATGCTAGACCCCAACGATTTGTTCTAAGCTTTACTGTATATTCAGATAACATTTTATCCATTGTGTCGACGCCGTCTTTGGTTTTATTGTAATATTTTATAATTAAATGCAGCTGTTTTTGTAGCAAGGAAGTGCACTTTATGCATTGTACAAAAATGGTGCCCAATTCGAGCAGTATTTATAGGATAGTGTTTCGATTTTTTCATTTGATTATTTTGTTTGATCTAAAATACAAGGAATGTTTATTTTATTGTCTGCATTTTTTATGATGAAAGAAGACGCTGTGATTGATTAACTGTCTACGTTAATTCATGACCTACTGTTCGTTTTGTCATATAAAAATTCGCAAAAACTTCTTTTTCTTGCATTTTTCCTTATTGAAGGGTTTTTATGACATTATTCGAATCGTTAGAAAATATTCGTCCATAAAAATAAAAAAAAATATCTATATAGTGCAGTTTGAAAAAAAAACAAGTTGAATTACGTTTCTCGTGAATTATATCTGGAAAACATAATTCCTATTGCTGTTTGTAGTCTTTACGAAACCCTCAGTTTCATACATATGTAGATCATTAAAATGAGATAACAACATATGCGTTGTTTATTAGATGCAACAAATACGTTACAATCTTTGGAAATTTTTGTGAAACACGCGGCATGTATAGCTACAATATACATATTAACAAAGTTAGGTACCCGGGTACCTACGTCGCCGTCGTCACTAGAAGGTGTTATTTTTCCCAGTCACATAAAGGTTAAATAAACTAAATTGCCATGTTGAATTTTACAAGCGGTATGTAGATGACTGCAGATGTTGCATACCGATAGGTAAAACTGAACATGTTATACAAACATTTAATTCCTATCATGGTAGATTAAAATTTGTGGTTGAAAGAGAAAATCAAAATTCTATACATTTTTTAAATGTTAAAATAATACATAATAATACGAGTATAAAAACAAATTGGTACATAAAAGACACTAGTAGCAACAGACTTCAACTACTTTTCAAACACTTCGGTAAATTTAAAAAAAAGCGTAATTAATAGTTTAGTTGACCATGCTACTAAATTAGCGCATCTTAATTTTAGGAAAGAATGTAAGCAAAGTTAGATCAATTTTAGACAAAAATAGTTATCCAAAAGAAGTTTATGAAAAAATAATACATAAAAGCAAACTACTAAAATATATCACACAATTCCGTACATCAACAACTTAAGTGACAAAATTAAACACGAATTTAAAAAATCAGAAGAACAGATAACAGACAGTTATTTACAAATTTAAAAACTGCGATTAAAAAAAAGATAATCAAAGTAACGTCGTATATAAATTAGAATGCAAAGACTGTAATAAATGTTGGGTAGGTCAAACTGGACAATACTTAAAGAACACTCTATAATCATCAATACACTGTAATGTATAACATAACCGAGCAAACTGCTTTGTTTAAGCATTCTAAAGAATTGCGACATAACTTTGATTTTGAAAACGTCAAGATTTAAAGAAAAGAAAATAGTTACAAAAAGAGATTAATATACGAAATGATATACATTAAAAAAGAGAATAACGCGGTCAATTTTAGAACAGATATTGAAAATTTAAGGATTATTTATAATAATTTAACAAATTAAGCTCTTGACTAGGTTTTTTTGCCATGTTTTTCCCTAGTCCTTGAACAGAATTGTTAGAGCTTGACAAAAAAGTGCATTGATATAAGGATCATTATTCTTATGATAAAACTGTATTTCAAAGTTATCATGATCTTAAACATAATCCTATATATCACTGAATCTTTTGTCTATAGATCATTTCATCATTTCATTTCATGGCTAGAGGTTTATTAATTGCCACGAATTAAATGCCAATTTTATTCCACTGAAGAAGTTGTAACGAAAGCCTAATAATTTGTAAAGGTTGTGGAATAAATTTGATCTTTAATCGAATTATAGTGTTTTAATTGACCCACAAAATATGAGGAAAATAAGATAAGTACATAAAAGGTCATAAGAATACATATACTATTTATACAATGCAGAACTTTATTTGTTTCCGGGATTCGTAAATTAATGAATTACTTATCGTAACTTATTTGCATAATGCGAAAGTTTCGTAATTTTAGTTGCAATATGAGTACCAAAATTAACGTTTTCCAATGCCATATTAATTTTTCTCCAAGAATTTTATGAAGTCCAAGATACAGTACCAGAGGCACCACGTACAAACATGATGGTCGACTATTATTAATATTTCAAAAGAAACATCCGTGCATAATCCTGATACCTCAAACGAATACTATTTTATCCAGATAGATTTGTAACGCGAAACCACCAGAAGATAGCTTTCTAGTCAAATTTCTTAGATTCTTAGATAGAACTTTTAGTCCGATAACAGGTTCTCATTTCATTGTCTTCACATACGAAAGTTTATTAAAATAATTCTCTGAAAACACGTACTTTTTGAGGTTTTAGGTTTATATTTTCCACTGTAATGTTCAATAACTTTGCTGAAGCTTTGTTATTATTTTTGTTACAAGCTGGAAGCAATATATGAAAAAGTTTGTCTAATTAATCTTGGTTCAGTAATTGACGTCAATACAGGTTAGTAGAATAGTAGCCTTTCCTAATAAAAGATATTTACAACGTTACGTCGGTCAACAGATTGAGGTTTTGAATACTGCAAGCAAATGAGCGAGCTTTGGAAACTATATCGAGAAGCTGGTACAGTAACAAGAAGAAGAAGCATCGACTGCAGAGAAAACCTTTGGAAACAAACTGTGAGGAACAATGCAATCAAATTGCGCGCAATAGACCAAAAAGGTTAATTTGTTAAGATGAAAACGTGCTGCAAATTGCGTAAATTGAGATCTTTGTTGAAGAAGATTTGACGTTGGAACAGAAGGCAAATTGGCGATGTCGCCATTCGACTCGAGAACTTATTATTATTCGTAATAGTATTGAAAGAATTGACGGGATTGTAGAGCCTAAGTCCCAAGAGCAAATGCAGATTATCTAATTTGTGTTCTTCTCAAAGTAATGCCAGATTGTAGATTCTTCAAATCATCACTGATTATCTTGATGAACACAATATCCGTATAAGCGGTTGACCTAGATTAGTGCAGACATGGACCACCACTGGAATATGTTTGGGCTTCATTAGTTCTTAGCTTTCTTAGCTTTCTTAGCTTCAAATCATCACTGATTATCTTGATGAACACAATATCCGTATAAGCGGTTGACCTAGATATAGTGCAGACATGGACCACCACTGGAATATGTTTGGGCTTCATTAGGGCAATATGTTGGACGACGTCCAAAGCCCAAGACATTTTACAAAGACATATTCGTAGAAAGCCACGTGTGCACACAACAATTTATACAAATTTGCCAAGTAGCTGAATTTTTTTCAGTTTCATTTAGTGTCAACTGTTTAGCACATGTTAAAATATAAAACTTATTAGTAGGTTCTTGCAGTGTTTCCGTTTTTTTTGAGTTTTATCTACATCTCTTAAAATCTAAAAAATATCGAAATTTAAAACAAATACTTTTATTTTTTGAGTAGTGTATTACTTAATTATGAGGCATGTATGTACATTAATAGAACATTACAATAACATTGCATCGAATAAAAGCTCTAAATACTGAACCTAAATATATATGTATATTTACCTTGAAATAATAGTAGCAAGGAAGGGTAGTGGGATAATATTTGTAGTGTAATTTCTATACGGTTCACTAAAATTATGACAATATACAATAGATAGAAATTCAACATAACATTCACATTACAATATTTGATATATGTAGGAACGGAAATATTTAAACTAACGTGGCTGGCACTTTATATGTAAAACCAGCTTTTGAAATGCTCGCATCTGTAGTATCTTCGATATTCGGTTGAAAGTTCTCATGGCGCTTGTGTTGAGCTCAGGTCATCCGAACTGCCCATTTACATCCCTCGCTTCCTTTAACATTAGACATCTCGATTATTCAATTCACGCGCACTAGTCTTGTTTATCAGTACCGGCTAGACACATTCTACTTTGTCTGAAGAGATTTCCACCAAATTGCTTTGGTTCAGCACGTACACACATTTTCCTTGTTATTAGCAATAACAACAGTATTCGCTTAGGTGTTCTACATAGATTATTCGCAGTGCTTGCATGTTGTAAGGTACTTTCAGTTATCCGTTGGCATACATAATGATTCCATTTATACACTTTGATTAATATAGTATTCTGTAATGAAAGACGTGTATACGTATTATGTATTGAAATTCGATTTTCTCTCATTGCTATACATGCTGTAATATCAATGCTGTTTCTTAAATTATTTAGTAAATTAAGAGTAATGCTTTTATGTATATTGTCTACTTTATTATACATATATTCGCAATTAAATTGATACATTACACATTTATTTTAACAAACCAACCATAGTGGTATAGTACTGTCCACTACTTGGAAAAGATATTTCCACGTCGACTATATGTTAAGAAACGAACAATGGTTTTAGTCGAATTGGACGATTAATAACACATCACCTGTATCTACTCTACCCGCCCATATTAGTTCGGACAGTAAATTGCTAGAAATACATATACATAGTTCATCAAAGAAACCCTCTTTTACGGCAGGACCAGCTTATACAATCTGAAGTATCTGTTTCATCTGTTCTTCAGCATAAGCGGAAGAACTTGTTGAAACCTTCGCTTGGTTTTTCTTCGAGAGTTTTCGCGCTAGCTAAAACGCCATACTTACCTGCCGATCTTCTGCAACTTCAGTTTTTCAGTGTGCATTAAATTTCTATAGATGATGTAGCTAATATTATGGCCACCTTTTCAAATAAGCTGATGGCGGGTGAAGATTTAATAACGAGCTTTTTGTTAGAGATACTCGACTTGTCCTCAGGAAACCTATATCTACTGAGACTTTAACCTTTCCCGACAGATGGAAGCGTATTAGGATAGGGCCTATTTTTAAGAAAGGCGACAAACAGGTAATCAAGAGTTACCGACCAACCTCGATCTTTAAGATAGTCCAGTAGTAAACTTCTGGAGCAAATCCTGTCTATGGCAATATATTTTAATACGAAACAATACATATCACCTCAGTAAAATGGATTTATGGTTGGACGCTCTACTGTCACAAATTTGTGCTGCTTTACATAGTTTGTGAGGGAGGTTCTGGATGACCAAAGACAAGTGGACTCAATTTACACGGATTTTCACATGCTTGTGAGATGGCGCTCTTGATCACGGACTTCTCTTACATAAACTTGCCATCTTCGGTTTTCTCCTAAATTACGCTTATTGATTCAATCATATGTATTTATCGCATAGACCTAACTTTGTATTTTATAACGGTTTTCAGTCACGTTCACATTTACTAGTGGTGTACTTCAATGTTCTAACCTTTGCCCTTTGCTTTTGAATCTCTACCAATGACCTTCTGCACTTTTTGAGTTGTCCTGCGTTGGCACATGCAGCTCATGTTAAATTATTCTCTTGTGTATCGAATCGCTATGACGCGACATATTACAACATAACATTGATATTTTAGCTAATTGGTCAATCAATAAGAATCTTTTGCCTAACATGAGAAAGTGTTACGCAATGCCTTTATCGGCTTTATCTTTTGCTAAAGCACAACGAATCCATGTGTTCTTCAGCTTCAGCAATGTTGAGATTTATTACCCCGGATTTCAACGACATTTCTGTTTTGAAATCATTTTCTTTTGTATTCGTTGTGAGGACATTGGAACATGGATCTATCATATGGTTTGCCTTATTATATATAACAGCTTCCAATTGAACCGATTCAACGCCGCTTCCAAAATTTTTGTCTTTTAAAATAAAAGGAACTTATGCCACTTGGGATGTATGGTACGTTGAATTGTTCACATCACATAAGATGCACGCACTAACCCACCGCCGCAGGATCCACAACTCACAATTCTTACATAAACGTGTGACAAGCAGAATTGATTATCCGAATCTGCTTTCTAGCATATGCTTTAATGTTCCCCGAGTGGCATCCCGTCATGCATCTACGTTAAATGTGGGAATTCCGAAGACTAACTTGATGAGATCGCCTGTTTAGCATATGACAAGGAACGCCGAGGCCTATTTCGAGGATATTTTCGTGGGATCTATTGCTTAGGATATATACATATACAAGTCTTCTTTCATAAAAGATTTTTAAATACTTTTTTCCTTTTTTTGTTTCTGTTAGACCTCATTCCATTCCTTTTTTAAAATGTTCCGCAATCGAGTTGTTCAGGTTGGACACAATTTTCGGGCTTTCCGCTCCAATTCATCCCATAACAACTCTATAGAATTTTAGGCGACCATATCATTATTTGCATTGGTATCATGGTCTTGTTCGCTATTTAATAAATTCTTAGATATCAGTGCTGAGTGATTGAGGTCGCTATATTGCATAAATGCAAAATTTTTACCAATTAAGCGTTATCACGATGGCATTGCATTTTCTCGTAATATTTCTAAATCCTCTTCTTGCAAAATACTTTTAATTTGCCTTAAGTTTTCTGTACCAGCGTAGAAAAAACAACCCCAAACAAGGAGAACAAACTTGGATTCGTCAAACGATAAGATTCGGTTTCATTCATCAAAAGTCTACTCTCTATGCTTTTCTGTCTTTTGTAGACGTGAGAGTCTGTTTCCTCGGCGAGGTAGTGGTTAACAAATTAACTGAAATCTGGCTGTGAGGACTTGCTGCCTTGCACGAGTGCGATTCATTTCCGCAGTGATTTCTGGTGCGGTCAGACTTCTATTTCGTCTGCTCATCAATTCTATTCATTCATCATCAGAACGAGAGGTTATGCATTTACGACCTATACGTCCTTAACAGTTTAAACTGTCCATGAGTATACGTCACCGAATAATATCACTATCACACTTTTTGCAGAAATTTGACGCACAGAATACCCTTCTCGATGAAAAGCAAGAAGTACTGCAAGTTTTTCTAAACATGTTGTTTTTCTCACATTTTCCCAATTCTTAAAGAAGTATACACGTGATAAACTATGCACTTACCATCGGTACATTCGCGAGTACGTTTACTTAGAAACCGATGCTTTTATCTGTGCTTGATAATCTTTACTGTGTGGGTGAAGTTAGTTCCCAATTTTATTCTTTGCAATGTTGTCCCAACAAAAATGTTATTGATGGTGGTACGGCTTGTCATATCACGATAAATATTACCAGAATCAAGTCATAGAATGTAATAGTTATTCGAAGATGAATATTCTTTTAAATATATTCTTACACCAGCTGAGATCATCCTGTGATCACTATAGTAACATCTGAAAATAATGTACGCCTTAATCACCACATACGGTAATAATTCCCGTATAATCCCACAATACTCTTGCCGTTCCTCTAATCATTAATTAAATATCTGAATTTTCTGCAACTAAATTGGTACTTCGTGTAGGTTTAAGTAAGTAGGTTAAGTCTGCCTTCACATTTTTTTTTTCATTTGCACATTTGGTATCAGTAGCAGTGCGCAACTTAATTATTGACTGACTTGCCTTTGTATGGCTGCAGAAGTACGGCCATGGTTGCGTTAGGTTTGGGTGCAGATTTAACATTTAACCATATAGATAAATACTTGTAGATATTTCCTTACCTTTTCTCTTAAGCCTGTTGTGTTAGAAGATTTTAATATTTTGTAAGTACATTTATCGAAACATTTCATCACAAACATAATTTGTTGCGCACTGAGCAAGTTGCTACAGAACCGTTTTCAGCGTACTTTTGTTTGCTCTTGCCTGGAATATTTCTGTTTACGCCTCATTTTAATTGTTGTAGGTACATGAACGGTTTCCACAGAAAGATTTATGATTTTATGAGCGAACTGGTTGAGCTGATTCTAACAGATTTTCTGTAGTATCACCAAATGGAAAACAAATTATCATCAATAGTTAGATTTTGTTCGTGATTATACTTGTTTTAGAAATATTTTCATAAGAGTATAATTAATCTGCGGTGCCTTGATAATGATTAACTGAACACTTTAACTAACTTTCTTGTTTTTACCTTTTTTGCATTTCATTTGTTTTTGCTATTTTTTAATGTAAAATTGGTTTTAATTAAATTAATAAAACTCGTTAAATATTTCACACCCAAATTGGAATTTCCTAAATGATGGGAGCAGTGAAAATGGCCAGACAATATTCCGTTTATATTTATGTACATACGTTAACAAACTAACATGAAATAAGGATCTAAGACATTATTTTAATTCTGTCTTGTTAGTAAATCTAGAACTGAAACTAGAAAGTCATTTCGTAAGCTGTGTACATTCGTTAATTTTATAATTTCTACTTACAATTGAAAGCAAACTACCGGCCACTCGTAAACAACAATCTATTTGCGCTGATTGTGAAGAAGGTAGGTGGTTACCTTGAGTGCTCAGCTAAAAGCATCTTCTAGCGGCGATGTACTATACTACCCATTACTTAAACTAAAAATGGACGTATACGAAGTAAAGATGTGACATGGTTCGTCATTTCTAAAAAGGGTATACTTATTCGTTGGCAAGCCAAATTGTTGTTCTAATTCAAATTAAATACTTGTCCACCCTACAACTCAATCAAAATTTAACGCTAATATCACATTGACTTGTCGGCTTTATATTGCAACGGTACTTTCGGGATTCCGGGAATCGGTGTAGATAATTAAGTAGAAAACATCAAATAACAGTGACAGTATTAGACACGCGTGTAGAACTCTGATCAGTTTGTAACGCGTCCAACTCTAACCAGGTTGCGATAGGGCTCACTAGATGGCGTGCTGCGCTGAGCCTGTCATTTGACACCACGATGTTATTACAAAACGTAAAGGTTAATTATCTAAATGAAAACAAGTTATGCCCGTTTGCAAAATTAACGAATTTTAACCTCGGGGTAGCATAAAGAAAATAAAACAGGTAGGATTCAACTATTTACAGATATACTTTTATTTACAGGTCAAAAATAAAATAAATTCTTTTACACATACAGGTAATAGAAATCAAACGAAATGTTTACAGAATGCAAGAATAGCAAAACTAGCGGTTTATACAATAATACTGGGGCAAAAGAAAAGAAAGAGAAATTCTTGTTCATCCACAGGTGATAGCAATGAAATGAAATATATACAAATTACATGAGCAATAAAACAGGTGGCTTAATACATGGAATGCTGTAGCAATAGATATATATAAAACGGTATGATGTCTATACACAATAATAGCAAGACAAAAGGTACAAGTAATGCACACACAAGGTACAAGTCAGGTAAATTCCTATAAATAGTTAAAAATCAATCGGTGAAACATAAATTATGTTAATAGTCATGTGCAAGTTAACGGAGTGCATGTGGGGGTCTACTCTTGACACCTCACAGGAGGAAACAAATGCTGGGGCCAACAAGGCTTCGGCGCACCCAACGGATAGGGTCTGGATAGTTCTGCAGTGGCCAACGAAAACTCGACACATACTACAGAACACCTGGGGCCAACAAGGCTTCGGCACACCCAATGGACAGGGGCTGGATTGTTCTGCAGTGGCCAACGAGAACTCGACACATACTGCAGAACACTTGGGGCCAACAAGGCTTCGGCACACCCAATGAAAGGTAGGGAAGGGAATAGAGCTAGAAAGCAAGTGTATTTTAATACCAAAACGCGGCCTTTATATCCTGGCCAGTACCTTTTTGTGGCATGACATCATGAGCAAAAACATGGTAAAAATATACATAGCATCTCAAAACTGGACACATACAGGTTAGTTCAAAGATATATTTACATGTATTTACAAATGCAAGAAAACAATTTTAAATTAAATAAAAATTTAGTCAAAACAAATGAAAATATCTTCTAACGAAAAATTGTTTACTTGTCGCGGACGGAGTTCGTTACAATATTCAATTCTTGCGTACCTTTAAAGCTACTATGTAATACTATAATCGACAGTATCTAATAATCTATTTTTCACCTTACAACGGACTCAGAACTTTCTAAGTTTGCAAGTTGCAATGTAAATTTAAACAAACATATATATTATATTGGTCCTATCTGGTGTATGTTGCATACAATGTTTATATTATACAAACCTATTAAATATGGGCACAGTCAGGTTATTGTACTAGACATGAAGACATCATTTTACTAATGCTATCTATAGTAATAGGTTTAGTACTAAGTAGACAATAGTAGAAATCTAATTTGGAAGACAGTAACGGAGTACTGGTAACTATTATA
>SMLS01056054.1:0-10970 GCA_004785975.1 Popillia japonica
GCAGAGAATAATGGGGTCTAATGGATGGAAAGTAAAATTGTACTTGTCTATAAACCTAAACAGTGTGATAATTTTAGTAATGTGACCGAGAAAACTGACCTCATTATTACAGGGAACACATGTGTTTAATTGAGTTACATGTCGTAACAAGGTCTACATCAAACACGTACAGAAAATGAAACGCTTGGTTGTCCTCTTGTATTACAGAATCTGATCCTTAAAAATATTAATTGCTAAAGCATTCTTATACCAACACCTAACATAAACAATCTGCTCTTGTCAACAAATATGCTCCTTCATTAAATGAGTTGCATGAGTTGGGATGAAAACTTTTAAGTCATCTGCTAATAGTTCTTTTGAGCAATCGACTGCTTTAAAAAACTAATCTAAGTTGAAGTTTAGCGATACCCTGGAGCAAATATAATGGCTATCAGATTGAAATCTTGATCATGATGACTGGAAGGTTTGTCCAAAAATAATTCCATACTATGTTGATTTGACTGTCTCACGTCTCCACAAAATGAAAACTATAACAATTGCCCAATATTGTAGAACCATTGTTTACATTCTTGTTTTCTTTCGTTCACGCCTGCGGTTGCAGATTCAGCCAATAAAATCTAGCAAGTCTTAATTAACTTTTAGTAGCGATGGCGCTCACTTGGTGTTTTTTTTCTTATTCAAAATATATGTTGTGTGCTCTGAGCTTATGTACACGGCCTCTAAAGATTGTCGCTAGAAATTTTCTAGATTTGTGAGCAAATAAAATATAATCAAATTATCATTGGATATTTCTCGACCGGACGGCATAGCACTAAATCACTGTGTCGTTATATATTACGATTAAGTATGAGATTGAACAAAGATTTTAGTTCTCTTCTAATTTCCAAGTCTTTCAAAAATATCATTATTTTTAATTCATTATCGTGTATAAGAAATGTAGTTCCATAGACAACTCTAATTGCATGCTTTTTTATCTTTGAATTTTGTAGGTTAGTTTCGTGGTCTGCCTATACTATGCCTCGATCAAATGCATCTACTTCATTTACATGTGCTAATAACTAGTGTCTATGCGAAGACATGCTTGATATATTAAATACTAATTAATCTACATCACACCAAAACCACACAAATCACTTTAAAGGAGCGGTATTTTACTGATAGGCAACATGAAATGTGGTTGCTTACGTGAGCTATTAAATGAATACCGCCTAATAAAGCCGATATTATTACTATTATTATTATTATCTAAAAAATTCGTCTAGAAAGGTAAGGATTACATTTACATATACTATATCATCGTGAAAAACATCATTTAATACTGACTGCGTTCAAATAATCTTTTCTCTAGTGATAGCGTGCACTCTATATCGTATATCTATAAGAACATACAATTTGCGACTTTATAGTGTTTCTAATCTTATTAGGCATCATAGGCACTCAAGCTTATGTAACGTGCGATTAACTTTTATTTATTATGTGTTGTATTAGATTTCTGTAATATTTTGACGGTTTTTACTTTTATGCAATCTCTCGTTTCAGCTTTGTTATAGACGTATTTAATAAATTCGGTTTTGATTCTTGACATTCTTAGATAGTATTGTCTGCGTTACCTCGGTGACAAACTAGTATGGTTGAGTGTCAATATTCGCGGCCGTTTGTTCACGGAGTTGAAGTCTTTTGGGCGTTGTTGCCTGGAAAAGTTAGCACTTGGCGTTGCGTTGAGTATGCAGTCAGTTTTCAGAAGGCTTCTGAAGACCCAGTCTTTAGAAACTGCAATAATACCCAAAAGACTGTAACTAGGTGAAATGGGATTCCGTACGGTGCTTTAAGTGTAGAAAGATATACCCATTTAATTACTTAATTCCATTATATCATACCAATAATAATAGAGAACTTAAGTATTTAGTGTGTCTAGTTAAAAATATTATGTCCATGAAAATATTGAATGTATTAATAAAAATGGTTATTTAAATTAATGCAGTTACTACAGCAGACTTTCATAACAATTGAGTTATATTCCGCTTTTATTGAAGATAAACTTTAATGAAGTTAGCTGTGCCGAAACAGTACAATTTCACAGTAGTTGCCATATATATCAATAAATTTCAGCGAATGATATATAGGGACAAACACCGGAAATATTCGATATCCCCTTAGGTCACATACTCGTTTCAATATAATTTCATTTCTCTTGGGTAAACCGTTGCTCATCTCCTACTTGTCGGCTGATCAAGACGCAGGCTTGTAAATGACAAGATATTATGTCAGACCGTGTGATCGAACGAGTATACTTTATTCATCAAGAACTAGAACCATGCGTAAGATGTTTTCTTAGAATTTTCATTAAATATTTGTATGCTTATTAATAACGTAGGGGGTAAGGGTAATTTAAATATATATTTCTCCTTTTTGATTGGTCATCCACGTCTTTAACATATTATTGCAGTTTGGTTGTATAGTCTACGACTTAAACAAGACACCAATTTTGTGAGTATATTACCACATATTCTACATAAATTATATTCGCAGATTTGATTTTGTATTTATTTATTTTAGCACACTTCTGTTTTTTTTTTTATTCATTATATGCGGTTCTTCCAAATAAGTGTGTTGTGGCGTTCCATACGCTTCACATACAGTCCTTGCTCACTTTATTGGACCCGCCCGTGTAATTATAATATTTTTAGTTTTAGCATGAATTCTGGGGTATAGTAGCTCTAAGAAAGTGGCATTGAATGATGATGAATAAATTTTCCATGTATTTATTTTACAAAACCCATGAATACACACACAAATAGATAAATATAATTCTTAAAGGATATTCTTTGAATCCTCCATTACTGCTCTAAATGCCGCAACTTTTCTAGGCATGCTTTCTGCATGCAATTTTGTGCAATTTCTTTTAATGTATCATTATGGTGCCAGTGATAGGATATTCTCTCGATCAACTAGATTTTCGTTGTTATGTTTTCTTTGGTCAGGTCTCTTTTCTCCCAGATATTTTCAATTGAATTCATATCCGGTCAGTTTCCGGGCCATGGTAAAAGGGGAATCTTTTGTCCTTGCAAGAAAATTTTAATTCTTTTGGAAGTATGGTAAGTTACCCCATCTAAATTCCTTAAAAGCCGTTGTGGCCTGGGGGTGACTAGGGGTTTTCTGCCACAATTATCAGCCCGAGCAGCTGCAACGGGGTTGGTTCTCTTGCACTTTTTTGCTTAAATGTTTAACAGATACAGATGCACATACTAGCCACTTTTCGACGGTTTGGTCGGTTTAATTAAAGATTCCTGGATTAATCTGAATTTGTACTCCGCTTAACACGAAAGTGAACTTGAATATGCGTCCACAGTCTAAGAATTCAAAACTAAAGAGATTCCGATAACAGAATATTCACTTAGCGAGTTTAAATAGGTTGGTTAAAATTTTTCCTATTTTTTTCTTCGTGAAACTATGTTATTAATCACAATGAACGTTTTTATTGCATAAGGTGTTGGTTTTTTATTCGTTCAAATGATCAAAATAGAATATATTTTGAAGTGATTTATTATAAATAAGAAAGCGTGGTTAATAGGCAAATCACGCGAGCTGAAATTGCGCAGATGGAAAATTCGTACCCGGTTCGGCGGGTGCTGTGTACTCGCGCAACACTCCGAAGAGAGCCTGGTACAAACTACTGAACGTCTGAAATTGGAACAACGGCTGAAGTTCAGTTATGCGCAGCGGTCCGACAAAGTTGGTCGCATTGCTAACTGGATATCCTTTACCGGTCCAAGGACGAGTACGCAACTCTCGCAAGCGGTACTTCCGGCTGAAACTTTGTAATAAGAACTAAGGCAAAGCAAGTTTTAACGAAGTGTCTCCCTTATGGATTGCAAAAAATTTTGACATTACACGCTACGGAAACTTGTAAAATACTTAAGTTAGTGTTAAATGTAATGTTTTTGTATAATATAAACTTGATGAAATTTAATGAAATACTGAAGTGTAATCAAAGTTATTAAGTATAAATGTAAGAAAGATTAAAACAACACTTTTTGGAATGTGCGTGGGTTAAATATTTTACGTGCTTTAATTTAAATAATGTAGAGAGCGTGTGGCATTTGTGTGCAGTTTCTCTCGCCGCCTTCGAAATGCGTATACATCCGAAATGTAGAAGAACGATAATGGAAATGATGTAGCCGGGCAACACATCTGGATATTTTTTAGGAAATACAAGGTTTGTGCTTTCATGTGCGAGAATGTTATTTATACTGTTTACATTCTTCTGTACATTTTAAGTGAAGTTCTTCCACAACGCAAAATCAATTTATTTTCATGTCTGTGTTTAAAATCCCAGAAACTTAGCTTACATTTTTTGTAGCATGCTTCGGGAAAATAAGTAAAACAAGGCGAGTGTTGAATAATACATTGTTATGTGATTGGTCTTCTGCAGAAAACTGATTTGGACAACATTTTGTCCACATATTTTATATTTATACAACGGGATTGTAACAACTAATACTGCTTTTGTGACAACGGGGAGTGAAAGAGGATGTATTTATGTAGGATCACTGATACTACATCAACATGCTGTAATAAATACTTTAAGTTCTGGTTAACGCTGTGAATATATTCTTAATTAATTGCACTCCCAAATTACATTTAATTATATTCAAACTCCATATATATTTAATTTTGTGTAAACATTAGTTTAATTGATGCTTAATTCTTTGGCGTTATGATCTCTACCTGGATAATATTAATTAAATACTGTTTATTTGTACATACGTACTTTGCTCTACCTCAAGCAATACTTCTGAAAGCAATAAATCTGATTACGCGTGCAAAGCGGTAGATTTACCACGCGATTGTGTATCATTTATGTTAATTCCAGAGGATTACAGAGAACATGCTGAATATTCCCTTCTAATTATACCACACTGTTTCTTGAGTACAATAATTGAAAATGTTGTGGATGCATTTGTATGTTGCATATGCATAGAATTTCAGTTCAATTAGGCATCATGGAAACAATCTCTGTGTATGTATATACATATCTTACCCAATAATTGCGTACAATTTATTGTGATTTCTATTATTGGATGGGAATACACAAATATCACATATTGGATAATTTCCTTCTAAAATTACTTTTCAATACTGACGTATTTTTGTTTTTATTCGATTTATTTTTGACTTAGAGAAGTGATAACCCTACAGCCACACTAACAAAAGACCTAGTATTGTTTAAACTCAAATTTTACATTATCACTATTTAACATTAAATATTTTACTGACAAACTTACCTGGCGAGAGTTTTTATTGTATTCCTACAATTGTTGTCAAATTTTGTGACTGTTCATTGTTTATAGGGAACACCAATATCAAATGATTTAAGCGTGCTTCTGAATACACATTAAAATCTGAAAGATAAACGTGTATTACTATACTACTATACTATATTAGTTTGCAGTAAAGGTTGTATCAGTACATTATGCAAAATTTATACAACGGTAAAAAAAGAAGAATTAGCATCTGTTCCAACTGTAGCTCTGATGTAGAACCGTCTTGGCAATTGCACTGTGCTTTTGTTAGTGGGTATGGACTATTAGAACAGAGGTTCTTGCGTACTGGGTGAGTTACTCTTCACATTCAACATATTCTGTTTGAATTGTTAACTGATATTAGGCTTGCAGACTAAATGATATCAGACAGCAACACAAGGTGGTAATGTTGTTAATAAGGTATTTCTATTTCCATTAGCCGCAATACTCACATGATATTTGGCATATGAAACTTCACACTTAACTGGCCACTACTGGATACTGTGCATGTGAAACAATATCGAGTATAAGCATTGGCGAAACACTTTTTTGAGTGTCAGAACGAGATTTACACACTTCGCAAAGTTATTGCGGTTAGATTTACCTATGTTAGTTAATGTTGCTAGAAGATGTATTGTTATTCATCTTGCAGTTGAAATTAGAAACGATACGTTATTTTTTTATCGCGTCATCAGGACTAATATACTAGATTCGGTGTTCATATATATAGTCATTGAAGACAAACTATAGACAATATAGAGAGCAAATCAAAATACATTTATCAGAACTATAATTACCTAACGACTGATCGAATTAAATCAACTCTTTTCGTAAATGCATAAAATATAGGTTGGAAGGTTCATAATCACTTATCCAATTCGAAACACACTCTCTGTAAATCAAGTCAAAACAGAAAGAAGTAAATATTCGCGGTACTTTGTTTTTGTTCAGTTTCTGAATCCTTAGATCTTACGTTTCATCGAAATTGGAGTTGCTTGGTGTTTGTATTTTTGTGTTGTGATCGTGGATAAGTGGACCATATATATGCGTGTTTGAAGTATTGTGTAGTATTTATTGTACATTTTATTACGATTTTGTTGTTTGAAAATATACATATAAACAGAAGTACTAAAAAGTTCATGCCAAATCTTGTTCAAATAAAATATGAAACTTTCGAATAATTTTCGATTATTGTAAAAGTGAATAGCACAGAATTATACCTCTTCTACCTTAAGACAAACTTTAATTAATGTTGCGTTTAAAATTTATACTATTTTTTGTTCCGTATGTATGTTAAATTTTCAAAAATAACTTGAGTTCTTAGAATGACAATTGGAATAGTATCTGTATTATTTGATATGGGTTTATTGTAACTAATATTCACAATACTTCCGAATACTTTTTCTTTCTCTCAAGCTGGTTTGTCAGAACTGCTCGTTGGCAATACGAGCGACCCTATTTCTCAATACAATATTAGGACAGCAAATAAATTTTTGACGTAGAGGATTTACATGAAAATAAATAAACTTTTTTGAACTTGTAAATTTCTACCATCAATCTAAACCTATAGTATCACCATGATTCTTCATTATTCCGATATCAAAGTGCAGTAGATAGCGACCATTTGCTACTATATCTGTAGGGTAGATCAAAAATTTGGATTCTTTAAAATTATCGATAAAACAGCCAGACTAGTTTGTGCAATTATTGTCTAACAATTTAAGTTTAAAGTTCTATGAAAAATACAGTGGAAAGAGGTGTGTTGAAGTAGCAAACCGACGACCATTTCATCAAGTCATCTGCCTACCTTGGCTAGTGTTGGTACATATTTTGCGAGTCTTTATAGAAGTTTATGAATACCTAACGCGTAAGTATTTGTAGGACATTGGGTGCATGATTGCCGGAATTTGTATGGGCCACTATTTCTAATTTACATATATTTATTTTTTCGAAATATTAATAAACTTTGAACAGCATACATTAAACAGAGAAAACGATTCTACGTTACAAAGTTATAGCTACTGCAAAAGCTGTTCGAATAATTCCTTTGTCCTCGCTTTAAAGGAGAGGCTATATAAAGAGTACTTGGTGTTTAATTAGATGCATTCGGTTCCATAAATTTCATTGTTTGTTGATAGTATCAATCAAGTATTTTGTAATGCTGTTTTTTTCCATATAGAACATTGAATTTCCTTTTGAAATGTTATTAAATTCCTTAGTAAAGCATTTGTTGTAGGTTCGTTAAATTACTCTACGCATATAAATTAATGAAACAGCAGATATTAAGCGAACAAAATTACATTGAAACACATTACAACTAAACAGTTAGGTCATGTGATATCTTTTAATTAATAGAAATAAATATGTATATTATAATCTTCTAAGTTGGATTTTTGAATTAATTTTTACTAAATTACAATTTTTAGTATTCATGCAAGGCATGCATAGAAAGACGCGAAATATGAGAAAATATTAAAATTTATATCCATAAGTGAAGTAAACACGAATCGGAAATACTTAGCATATTGATTTTATTTGTTCAGTATGTACATGTTTTTATTATTATAGAATGGAACAGGTATTTATTTGTTTTTGGTTTTGTTTGCTCAGCTAATGTTTACATATGTACATACAGTAATAGTAAATATACGCAGATATCACATATATTTAATAATTAATGCCAATAATAATTTATTTCTTGTTTCTGTAACAAAAGTTTTGAAACAAAAATGTTAATAATATTCATAAAAGAGGTTCGATTTATTTACCGTTCGAGAGAGTTTATTTAAGTAGTTCTTCTAGAACAGCTTTGGTGTCATATCACACAAAATTAAAATTCGGAAGAGCCTCACTACAGTACACATTAAAGAGCTTACTATTTTCCATGTAAAAATTTACCGAACATTGAAAGAATGTAGGAACTAGAGAACTATGAAGGCTGTTGTCAGGGCACGTAAACTAAAGAAAAGCGTAGGAAAAAAAGAGTATCTACGCAAAAACCGGAAAGGTGATATGATATTTTACACATGACACCGGGAAATTCATAGAAATAGAATGCAAAACATTCTATTAAGTTGTCAAGCGCTAATAGCTCAACATTTTACAAACAATCGATTCATCGTGTGGGATGATAAACATGAATTACGTTATCTAACTCTGAAATAAACGTTAATAATGGACACTATACCGAGGCTTTCGGTGCAGTTCCCTACAATGTGAAATACAAAAGAATAGCCAAAGTTGAAGGTCAAATTTTGGAGAGCATCTTTCTATATGTGCATATATGTAGATGTTTAGTACAATTTATAAACAATCGTTAGAATACTGACAAAATCATATTCTTGCCTGAGCTAGTTTCTTACCATTACACCATGGAAACAAAAGAATGGTTACAATAATTCAGTGGTATGTATATAGTTAACCTATTTTTCCCCAAGCACAGTCTCGTCGAATTTTGAAAATGATTTAAAGAAGGAGTAGTGGAATATGTTACAAAGTTCTTAGAACTCATAGAGTTTGTAAAGTACAGTCTTTAAAACCATTAATTAATTTATAAAGACCCACGTATATTACATTACTTAACATTATGGAAAAGATTGGAGTTTAGCATGTTTTGTATAAAGTAATATTACTTACATAATGTTGAATTACTTTAGTGTATAGTTTAGAATTTGATAAAATATGAAAATAATTTATTATTTAATTAGATTATTGGTGTAGCTAGATACATTTTAACAAAACTTCTAAAAAATTAAAAAAATATATGTATGTAAAATATAAACACGCAAATCAGTTCAAATAAATAACGTAAGTTCCGTATGATAATAGGTGTGAAACCAAAGCTGAACATGCATAAGTATTAGCGATAAGCTGTAAGTAACATTCTAGTCAGCTTTATGATTTCAACAGATCAACATGTCACTGAACTGATGTCTTAACAAAGAGCTTGAGTATCTTACTATTGTCTTTTCCGAGCAATCGGTAGTTTGAAAACAACATACAGCTGAATACACGTCGCTCTCTTTGTAACCACTTAATAGCTTCCCGCTATGATATTGAGGAGTATAAAATGCGAATTTAATTATATATAGCATGCTTGCATTAAAGGTTGTTACCAAACAAGCATGTGGTAAATTAGGGGCAATACAAGTATACATAGGATATATATTATCGTAGACCCACACTTTGAGGGCTTCAACAATAACTTGAGGCCACGTTGGTGATTCTACGGATATTTTTATAAAGTACTAATCTAAAAAAATTCTCAGGTTTAAAATTTTGGTCCGGTGAGCTCTCTTAATCTCAGGGGTGTTCACGAGATATTCTAAATAATGACTAATATTAAATAAATTAACCAACATCAATTCACTCCTCTCAATAATACAGAATTTTTAATTATACACAATTTTTTCTTATTATAATGATAACATATATAAATAATGTAACAAACAAATAATAGATTTCGATAAATAACCAAAATTAATCTGTTCAATTAACATAGAAACAAAATGTACTTAACTAATAAACAATTTTATTTTATTTTTATTTATTTATTTAACAAACTTATTCTTTACGACCTCTATTGTGACATGAATAAACTTTAATCTTAAAAATAGAAAACTCCTTTATCGGCCTTACGATTGGTTTAATTAAAATATAAGTTCAAGGATAAATTATAATTAATTGCTTGGCGTCGATTTTCGATAAATTGAAATAATTACAAATAGTACTATTTTCTACGTAGTTTAAAGTTAATATCTCAAATGGATTTTTATAATAATTAAATTAGTGAAATAAAGAAACGGAATTGATCAAAATGCAACAATAAAATGGATCGGAAATTCTAACCTTATTCCTAGGATCAAACTTTATCTGGAATTACGGCCTTGGAAATTGTAAAAATTTGGTCAGTTCGGATGCTTGGAAAAATAAATTAAGGATTAATAATCAATTCAATAAAATAATTTAGATACAAGCCGTTGGCATCGGTTTTCGAAGAAGACAATACACAACCACTTAAGTCGTTGACGATCCAAAACATACTATCTCTAGTTATACATTACAAATCGATGATTTCTATTGGTGAAAATGAAAAACAATTTTGATATTGTCAACTTGAAGACATGAAAAGAAAAAATCAATTTCCCTTAATTTTGAAATTTTTGTGGTTAGTTTTCACTAATATAATCTTTTTTTACCTATTAACATTATTTGATTTTGGATATTTCTTTTTAACCTAATATTTTACATTAATTCAAAATTGGTTTTTACAAAATTTCTTACTGACATTTTCTGGTGAGTTCTTGGTTACTTAATTTCTGTTGGCCCAAATTATTGTCTACATTTTACATAGATAATTAGCTTTATATTTCTCTTTTAAATTAATTAATGAAAGAATTTCAATGCTCTCCAACTTAGTTTAACCTGTCTGATACTCGGTCTCTTGCTACAACATAACTGTCCTTGTCACATTGCACCTAATAACAGCTAGGTCTCCCCTAAGTCTTCCAGCCGGTCTAAAAATTTAGTTTCTAATTAACCCCCTGTACAAGTATTATAAACAATAAAATAGTACTGAAATTGTCTCTATACAATATATACAGTGTGTCTATTTAAGACCGCGGTCTTTGATTGTAGCTATATCGTTAACTCAATAGAAATTCTGAT